>JABFFI010000040.1:0-43338 GCA_013623725.1 Fusarium robinianum | reverse complement strand
GGTAGGGGGGGTTGGGAGGGTCGGGGGAGGAAGGTCTGCTCATTGTCATCTTGGGCGGATTTCTTCGAGCTTGCTGATGCCGTGCTTTGAATGATAGATGAAGTTGTGCTTGAAATGATGGAATGATAGAATGATATCGAACTCAAGCTTGAAGATGAAGAATAAATGAAAAGAGAAACAAGGAACTTTGCAGAAAGGGTGAGTGGGAGATGTGCGTGAGTGCTGCCTCTCGGATGTTGGGGGGGAGAAAAGGTTTGCGTGCTGAGAAAACGCGTGAGGGATGTTTTGTTTTCACTCGAGCAGTAGCTCCTTCCCTGAATGATTTCTAGATTGCGTTGATAGCTGCCTGGTTTCTAGGCCGATGGTCCATCTGTTTGGTGTCCTGTTGAGGTGCCCTTCTTCGTCTTCTCGTTGGGTGGTTCGCAGTTCTCAAACACTAGCGATTGGCTGCTGTGCAGTGATAGGGAAGACTTTTGGACCATGGCGAGGACTACGCCCACGGAGAGTAGGTAAAACGGTTCTAAATATTCAATCGTTATTCAAAATATGTTTGAATGAATGTTCGTTATTGTGCTTGTGCTTCTGTGACCTATCTGGTGGTCTATTTGATATCTTGCACGCTGTATTGTTCGTCGTTCAAATAAGCAGCATCGATCCTCGTTTAGCTAAGCCAATCCCTCAAGGTAGGCGATAGGTACGTACATGTTGGGTGGCGATTTGATTTTGATATCCTCTACTTCAGGGACAGTCAAGGGGCAGCCGTTGAGTCAGGGGTATCTTGATCACATTCGGGATTTTATGTCATTGAATAGAAAAGTAGAATTTGGAGTAACTATAGAAATTCTACGTAAAAAAATAGTAGTCTGTTTGGAAAGATTGTGACTATGTCGCCTACTGTAAAGCAATGATGTCCATTTCGATGCTAGCACCAGCTGGGAGCCTCACAGCCTCACAAGAGCTTCGAGCCGGCTTGTGAGGGAAGTACTCTGCATAAACTTGATTCATCTCTTTGAAGTCATCCATGCTCTGGAAGTATACCTACATAGCATCAGTTAGCAAAGAGTTACACGCCCCTGGATATGTAATGACGACGTACCGTGATCTTAACCACTTTGTCAAGCCCAGACCCTGCAGCCTCTAGGACAGCCTTGGCATTCTGACACATCTTATGGGTTTTCTCAGCAACGGTGCCGTCGATGAGCTTCCCATCACTCTCGGCGGGGATCTGGCCTGAAACGTAGACCATGCCGTTAGCCTTGATGGCCTGAGAGTAAGGGCCAATCGCTATTCAACAGATTAGTACCCGTTTGCCTGGAGGAAATAACAGTGCAAGACCACTTACGAGCCACTGCCTGAGGTGAAAAGACCGCCTCCATGCCTGTGCGAGCAGGAAGCGTGGTGGAAAATATGCGGTGGGTGCTCTTCAAGGAACCGCTAGGGGTGCCCATGATGAACATGGGTCGCATGGCCCGAGATAGACGGGCCGTGGAGTAAACGTTGAGAAGCGTAGAACGCATGGCAGAAGATCGGCAGAGAGTCATCGTGGTAAAGTGGAAGATAGTAAGAATGAAGGATTGGGAGGAGATGAGCTGGTGCAACACTGTTTTGTAGACGAATTGGTCAGTAAGGGGATCTGTCTGGAGAACGCGGTCTGTAGAATGGCAAAGAAAGGCTAGCTAATTTACTTGACTCTCTATTGAGGGGGTAATCTATGGTGGCATCAGATCCCGAATATCATCATGGCTTCTGGAAAGACATCCCGGAAAGCCATCCCGGCAGCGTTCCTCCCTCCCCCCCCGCACCCGGTCACACTACCCTAGACTATGAGTATCGCTTCGGAAATAGTATCCGGTGTGCATCAAGCCTGGAGGGAGTTGGAACATTAAAGAGTCTATTCGACGACGTTTCTGTCGTTCCTGACAAAGAGTGTCTTTCCATCACCACTCTAAAACTTATTTTCTCTATTCGTCAACCGCAACTATCATGAGTTCTTCCATTCTGCGTTCAGTTGCCCGGTCTTCCTTGGCGAGCCGCGCTACTACCACTGGTGTTTCTGTTGGCCGTCGTACCATGGCCACTGGAACTCAGAAGAAGGAGTTTCTCTGTATCCTCCCCGACAAGCCCAATGTCTTGGAGCTCCGCAAGAGCGTGAAGGCGTAGGTCACGGTCTGATATTTTCCACGAAGAAAGGAACTGACGTGCAAAGTGGTCACTACGAGGGAATCAAGCCTCTGATTGCGTCTGGGAGGCTTCCTGCTGGAGGTAAGTGTCTTGTTGGTCTTCGGTGATGGTAATTCGTTGAGCATTCTGACCAAATATCGGTAGGTGCCATCTTTGAGAAACACCCAGTTGAGGGTGAGCCTGCCCTTTTCCGTGGCAGTGTCGTTGTCTACACTGGAGAAAACGAGGGAGAAGTTCGAAAGATCATCGAGAACGACATCTACGCTACCAGTGGTGTTTGGGACCTTGAGAAGGTCCAGGTCATCCCTGTATGTCTCCTTGAGCCTTTTTCTACAACTCTTCCTATGCGTTGCTAACAGACGGGATACAGTATGTCGCCGCTGTGCGAGAGCCCTTGAAGTAAAGGGGCATAGGATGTGGAGGAAAGGAAGATAAAATCAAAACTCCATATTGATAGCTAGAAAGTTTAAAATTAAAATAAACGGTGTTTATCTGATCGTTCTGTAACTATATGTACACATGTACCCTGATGGTTATCAAAGCCAACGCCAGTAACCAATCAAACTGTGACTGATTCAACTTCCACTGATGTCTGTATCTAGATTTTTTATTTTTCTACAAACCACACCACAGCTATTTTACGTACCTTTGATGAACTGCTAGAATCATTCTAACTCTTTCTTTCCACCCAGTCATGCATCTGAGACCCATATCGTGTAATGGACCAAACAAAGCATCCCCCAACAAGAGTACAGCCAACAGCTTGCACGAGTCTCTTAGCAATGATTGACGATATGGAGGCAGCACAACTTACCGATTGTAAAGGTCCATCCAACGCCAACTAGCTCCAGCAACGGAGTAGCACCTGCTGTTCCCGCTGCAGCAAATAAGTATTGTATGAAGTACTTGCTTCCTATAACTTTGGACTTTTCCTCAGGGAGCACCTCTTTTTCAAACTTTCATCAGCTAACTCTACCACCAAGACAGATATAACTCACCGGCGGCAAAGGTATTGAGTGCGCTGAAAGACGCCATCAACCCTACTCCCGAAACGAAGGCAAAGATAATAGGCACCGCAAGGCCCCCGACTCTCATTTCTAAAGTCCAGCTATACAACAGCTGTCCTACAGGCAGGATCACGAAGATCGCGCCCAGGCTCGCCCGAAGTCTGTCGTGAGGTAGCCGCACGCCGTTCCTCCTCTTAATCCACTTCTTGACCATCCAGTCCGAGATTCTCCCTCCGACGGTACTACCAACGAGAAACCCAGCCCCTGGAGCAAAGTAGAAGACGCCGCTGATCAAGGGGGTCGTAAAGCCGAAGCGAGGGTTGATAGCTGTGGGGATAGAGCTGAGAAGGGCATATTGGCTGAAGGCCAAGAGGGCACAAGCTAGATTCTGGGATTTGCGCTCGGTCAGCGAAGCTCTTTGGGATGGGTTCATGGCGTACCGAAAGGAGCACTGTTGGGTATCTCATTTGGCCGATTACTTCCATCGGGCTGAGTATTTTGAGCAGGTTGATCTCTTCAGGAGATTTCTCTTGTTTGATCACATTCCCTTCGTCATCAACACGTAAATCTGAAGGGATGAAGAAAATGGCAAGCACGAGGGCAAGGCACGTCATTCCAAACTGCAGCCAGTATATCACTCGCCAGGTAACGAACGATACGATGACACCTCCCACCATCGGTGCTATCTCGTTTAGTTTCTCCAGTGCAAGGGTCAAGAAAGTTGAAGGGATAAGTACCAAAACCGTTGGAGCCTACACATGTGCCCAAGAAGAAGCCAACAGCCGTTCCTCGCTTTGTCTACATATACGTTGTTAGCTAAGTTCCAAAGCGGCCTGCGCTGTGGTGCCATGAAAGTCGTGGAACTTGCCGGTTCAAAAATGTCTGAAATTATAACTTGTCCTGTGATCATGAAGAAAGTCCCAGTTGTGCCGGCTAGCACCCAGAGGACTCCAAAGGTGACAAGATTCCTGGCCAGAGCGAGCCCAACGTTACAGCCAGTGACTAGCACGAGAGCCACAACGTAGGCTTTTTTTCTCCCAAATATTATTGTTGCAGGCCCCCAGAGGAAGTGTGAGAGACTCATGCCGACAATTACACCGGCATTGAGAGTCCTGATTACTGCCGGCGTAGTTGAAAGGTCTGAGGCAACATAGGGGGTGGCAGCGAAGAGAGAGTTGCTAGCAAACATTGCTGGGAGAGCTGTCCAGCAGACGACAAACAAAATCATCCATCTTCTCCAACTGGGAATGCGAGATAGTGTAGACTGGTTTGTTAGGGGCCTGAGAAGCCCATTCAGAGTTGGGCGTGTGTTGGTGCTCGGACTCATCATGCGAGATCGATACAGGGAAGACGTAAATGTGGTCACTAACGTGGGTATGTTTTAGACCGGTCTAGCAATCAAGATATTATAGGTGCCCAGCGTTCGGGAAAGGTTACCGAGAGAGTTAGGAGATTCCGAGGGCGGACAGCCAAGACTCAAGAATCCCACCCACGCTCGACAGATCGCCGAGGAGAGATAGCGTGAAGCCGTGATTAGACAAGTAATATTGGTTTTGGAAATTCGTCCCACAAGCCAAACTCCTATCTCATTGGGAATCCGGAAGTGCCATCCGAAGGTACCTCAAATTGAAAGTTGGGGCAGTTTTTTTTCATTTCAACGTGAATTCGTCTTCCTACATCTCAGCCAAGTCCCACATCCATCCCCCGTCTGGCATCGTAGCGTCAAATAGCTCCATGCCTTCGATATTCAGATCGTTGATCACCGACATGATGGTCTCTGGGTGCATGGGTGCTAGATTGTTCTCCGCATCCCTTACCCGTGACCAGATGGGATCTGGCGATATAACTGTCAAGCCGGTTTGAGGAACCGCACTTCCAGAAACATCAGGGTTCGATCCTAGATCTTCTGCCCCAAAAAACCGTTGGTCCGTGATAGATTCCACCCCCCGAACCTTCTTATACAACTCTATCAGTTGTAGCAGATCTGAACGGTATGTTCTTGCTGGGGCCACATGTCTTGATACAGTCTCATCCAACAGTTCCATAACCTGAGGTAGATCCCAGAGCAGTTCTTTGGCCGGTCTGATAATGTCGATGAGGACTAGGACAAAGGTGGCAGAGAAGAGGGCGTCGATGTCGTATGGCAAAAAGATATCTACAGCGCATTAGCAACAGCTCCGTCGGGGATCCGAGCCGGCTCTCACCACACATCGTTTGGGTTTTCAAAGCAAATACTATTTTGAGCACTGAAATCGCTGATTCGACACACATCTTAAGCAAGGACTCGAACGGGGAAGATGAGTGCCGCGTATTGCCCTCCTGACTGAGCAAGGGCTTCAACAGGGAAAAGAGAACGGGTCGGACGGTCAAGATAACGCACTGCCCGATAGCGAAGTCAGCTCAGATGATTCCTAGACGCTATAAGCCCCACGAACCTGATGAAGCAAGAGATGCAGAGTGGCTGCTTCTCGAGAAATCGGGTGGTGAGGCCGATTCAAGTCCAAACCCAGATGCTGGTTGAGAACAGAGGATGTTTCGGCGAGACGGGAGAGGATAGCTTTTACTTCTGTTACAAACTTTCCTTGCCGCTGCCCACGCGTTCCGTAGATAGCTTTGTAGCCATTAGTCAAGAACTCAAGATACTATAGTCCATGGATATCGGGAGAGACATTGCTTACCGTCAAGGATCTTTCCAAGGTGAGAGGACAGAGCCATGTGAATGGCAAAAGCATTTTGCATTTCGTTCCCAGCCTCGACTTCCGGGAAAGGTATCGAGATATCCTCGTCTCGCATGACTGAAAGGGTTCCGAGCATAGAAGCACTCTTGCGGTCTATGCAGTAGACAGACCACCACAATCTCCTCAAATACTCGACGTTTGGGGGTCTCAAGGCCTCGGGAAACGCTTGGTTTAGTCCTTGGGTTACGGAGATTCGAAGGGCTTGTCCAATCTAGAACACCAGGTTAGCGAGGTAGAATAGGGAGCCCCATATGCAATCAACTAACCATGATATACGACTCTTGCAACATGTCCGTGGCGTGCATGAACAAGGAAGCCAGGCATAGGATCTCAATCGACAACAGCGGGTTTTCACATAGTCGACGAATGTCTGGCAGTGCTTCCATCGCACAATTGAAGTAGGACATGCCTGATGGCCCCATATGCGAGTGCTCTCGAGAGAGTATGGACTTCCCAAAGGCCAGCACCAGGAGCATCTGGACATGCCAGAGCCTTGGTTCTGAAACCACTCCCTTTGCACGTTCATCATAAAATGCGCGCAATCGTTCGAGAACTAGATCCTGCTCAAATAGACAATACAAAGAACCAAAGTGCAACACCACGGTGTTTACTAGATACTCTGCATAGTGGAGGCGAGGCATGGGCATGTTCTCCAGGTCGAGTGCGATCGGTGGTAGTGCGGTTGTGTATGATGGATCTTCTCGTTCCACGGTCGCGCTGCCAGGGTCTGCAACTGGTGTTGACCGTTGAAGGAGGTTGCGTACATTTCGACTGAAAGAGAGGGTTGAGCTGTGACCAAGATAGGCTTCACCTGTGGTTAGGTCGAGGCTTCAGGAGTGTGAGGGTAGTACATACTGGGTTGCCCGTATCGCTTTACCTTGATCTGTGGCTCCGATGCCACCAAGGTATTTGTTAGACCCTCCGATTCATCACGCTGCTGCGTCTAGTTTAGACATCTATTACGAGGTTCAGATCAACGTAAAAGGAGATTGGTCTTACTTACGTCGTTAGACCCGAGACCTTGGTCTTCGTGGTCATCATGGTCTTCGGGGTGGTGGTGTGAATCTTGCTGCTCGTCTTGACCAGCCTCAGAGTCCACGGCATTCGACGATTGCCCAAGCTGTAGTTGTGTTTCAAGAGATTTGATTCGTGTATGTAAACGCTCCAGGTACCTGTCCTCGTCAGTTTGGGACTTCGGATGCTAATCCCGCACCTTGGTAGGTGTAACTATAGGTGTACTTACTCTACAGGCACTGCGGCTTTTCTCTCCCTCTCTTCAAATATGCATTCCTCCTTTCTTGCCAGGCACCTTTCACAGGGATTCCGCCCCGAGCACCTAGTCTTTCGGTTTCGGCATCCGATGCAGCTGAAATATCCCCCACATCAGCCAATCGTTTCAACCACAATTCTGATTTCCGGGGTCTCTCTACTCACGCATTCAACGTCTTCTTCTTACGATGACGTGTTGATGGCTGTGGCGATTGTGAATTGCTTTCATTATCCATGGCAAGTTTCCCAAGAAAGTAGGTAATGAGTGTGAAATCATCAAGATATCAAGAGTCCCGTTTTGCATTGAATAGATAGATGCGGGGTGTCTCAATTCCCGTCCACAACTAGACCAAAAGATAAGGAAGGAGCGGCACGTGATACGAGGGGGTTTGTTATTTGTTTTCGGGATCAAGTTCCGGAGTTCACGCCCTCCCTTGTTGACTAGGCTTCCCACCCAACACAACACTGAAAACAAGCCACCACCTTCTTTCGAAATGGCTGGAGTGGCCCAACACCCCTTGGCGCAGCTGATCACTGATCGGTTCTTTCAGGGCCGTCAGTCGCTGAGTCAGGAAAAATGCGATGAAATCGCAAAGTCCATTACCCAAGCCACCGCCGTCGACCCCGTCAACAACCCAGGCTTCATGAGTTACACCGTTGTATGCAAGGGCTGCCCCGGACCGCAAGAGAACCTCGTCATTTCATTCAGAGAACCAGCTCGTAATCTCAATGGTGACACTGTCAAGTTGGCAAAGGAGATCCATGGCCATCTCGTCCCCGAGTCGACCTACTGTGGGAATGTTGGCACTGACCCGCCACTCTCCTTCTACGCGATGCCCTTTCTGCTAGGCTCTGCCTTGCATCAAGTGCTCCCTCGTCACGCTGATCTGGACCTCGCTGAGAAAGGCAAACTCACGCACTTTGTCGGCGACCTTGCCCGGTAAGACAACACATAGATAATTGTCATGGCCATCTTGCTCACATCTTCAAGGTACTTTGCTCGTTCCTGGTCCAACCCGCAGCCAGTCGACCCTGAGATGAACTTGAAACTCCAAAAGGAGCTCCATCTCAAACTCTGCCTGGTGTTGCAGGAACTTTCAGTCAAACCATCACCTATCCTGTCGCGTCTGATGGTCATCAAGCTCATCGTGACCATTCCCGAACTCTTCGGTAACGAGAACCGTCAAGTCCTCTCTCATAACGACTTCTCGGTCGCCAACATCCTCGTTGACGAAAAAAGCCTTGGCATCACTGGCATCGTGGATTGGTCTCTCGCCGGGGTGGCCCCCTTTGGAATGGACTTGGACATCCTTTACCTCGCGACGGGATTCATGACCCAAGACGGTTGGCAAAGGTATTCGTGCCGACCGGAGCTGCTTGATATCTTCTGGGAAGTTTTCTGCAATGCCACTGGTATCTGGGGGATGGAAGCACGAGGCAATACTCGAATTCTTATTGAATCAGCAATCCAGATTGGTGCGATTCTCCGGCTCGCATTTCAGCACAACGCCAATGGACTCCCATCCTTCCGAGTTCAAATGGTGGAGAGCAAGATGAAAATGCTAGAGGCGTTGTTTTGCGGCTGAAGGCGCGGGTTTGTTGATCCTCCACTCCTCCTCAAGGTTCGTCAGCCATGAAGGGACGGAGGGATAGCGGGAAAGAACAGCAACCGCACAGCCAGCGACCAGTCCCAGCAGAAGCCCATATACTGGGTAAAGTTTTTTGTCAAGCAAGTTTTGTAAAGACTTCCGGTATGTCACAGAACGAACTTTCAGTTGAACGGGCCAGAATCGTCTCTAACTCAGTTACAGGGCCTACCACCACCTTTCAACCTAGCAAGGAGGAATCAGGATCACATGGTAGACTAGTTACTCTATTCACGCTCTCTAGCCTAGAATACGACGACGAAGTTCTTTCTTGAGTGCCTTTATCATATGTTCTGTTCGTTCCACGGCCCCACGGTTTTCGATAGCTCGACGGTGAAGATATCCAAGACACTCTGACACAGAGCCCCAAGCAATGTACTTGAACACTCCCGGTGCCGGACTCTTGTTGAGCGAGGCATCGGCAAGGCATCGCTGGTGGTTATCGACGAGCATACAGCTGAGCTCGTCTGCCATTCCGATGATCTGGCCGCATTCTAGAATACAAGTAGGTAAGCCCTCCGCTACCCTTTTGCGATGGGTCGCGATGGCCTTCTCGGCACTGGCGCCGTTGTGAGTGGCGAGGAATAGGGCCGTAGGCGGAAAGTTCATGCCCTTGATGCTGTCCGGCTTCCGCTGTGAGATGAACGTGTCGACGAGCAAGTCGTAGGAGCCATCAGTGTCTTCTTTGGTATCGTGGATTAATGAGCGGACTTCAAAGTCAATGTAGGCTCCGCGAACGAGCTTGACGCCGATAGCCCATCCTTCCTGAGCAGCGAGAGTAATGTGCCTCTCTACATTGGCTCGCGATCCCTTGAGATATCCTTGGATGGTGTTGTAGACCAGGGCTTTACCATTCTGGTTGTACTTGCGCATGAGCTCAATCACCCATTCGTCAAGGCCGACTTGTAGAACTTGCTGCTCTGCGTCTACCCAGAGTCGAGAGCCTTTCATCTGCGTCTGCACACAGATTTCATCAAGGGCCTGGGCGATGGCGGGTGGCATAGGCTGACGAGCCTGCATTGCGTCCAAAGCGATGGGGCCGGCACCAGTAAGTCTATACGAATAGAGTCAGCCAACTACCCTCGGGCTGTTTAGATACTTCTAATGGGCAGGTTGGTAGGTGCTTACTTGACAGCGAGAAAGTCTCCCGGCTCAAGCATCCGAAGAGTCTCCAAGGTTCCTTTCTTCCACTCGTCGATCATTTCATAGCAGGCCGGGCCATACTTCGCAGTATCAGAATGGACACCTCCCGCCGCAGGGTCAAGAACAACTTCCTTGGCATATCCAAGAATGACACCTTGATACCCGATGCTCTTGACCTCAGCCATAGACTTTGAGACTTGAGCAGCGTTGGAGCCAGCACAGAAGTGGTTGTAAATTGTCCATCGCAGTAACTTGTTCAGAATGGGGTTTCGATCGGCGTTGAGAATTCCGGACTTTGTCTTGGTGATCACATCTATGGCCGCGAGGGAGGGTCGAAGGAGCCAGTTCTTGGACATGAGGGAGGTGAGGACCAGTGATCGGAGGAGAGTCTTGGTTGGTAATCTTGAGAGGGCCGTTGATGTTGGCGTTGTCTTTGAGGAAGTTGTTGCTACGCTGCTGGACAGACGCACACCATGATGGCGTAAGCGTGGCATGGGGGCCTTCCATGTCGTGGAGGTAATGACCCTAGTAGACATGATGTTGTGTTGAACTCACGCACTGTTTGACAATGATATGCTGCTCAAGGCTACCCCTTGAATCGAGACACTTGAGCAAACACAACATCCCGTCGCCTGCTTATAATGCCGTCTTCGGCCGTTTGCGCCACTCCAAAATGCCCTTCACTTTCTCGTCGGGATTTCTTTCCACCCAGTTATCTCTCAGCTATCCGAATTCAGATCCCAATTCAGCATGATACGCAAAATGTTGCCCTCGTGATCACCTCGGGACCAGTCCCCGATGTTCCAGTCGAAGAGTCTACCCCAAACGAGCGTTTCCGAGTGCGGAGATCCATATCGCAATGTGCCGTTGGAGTTTCAACTTTGACCGAGACTCCATGATGGTGTCGGATTACGATCCCGCTGGCTCCCGGAGACACATTCCGGCAGTCTCCAAACTTCAAGTTAAGAGAGCGTTCGATCTCCAAGACAAATAGCAACACCAGAACCAGAGAATCAGTGGCAGTTCAAATCAGTCTGATTGAAACATCTCTTTTCTCCAGCCCGACAGTCACCATGCGCTCATTCGCCACGTCCCAACGCGTCAAGGGGAGCATTATCCGGGGCCCCGGAGTAGCCCGCATTGTGTCTCGGAGACAGCTGACTCTTTGGCATCCCCCGAAGTTTGAAAATGAGAAGATGGTAAGCTCCGAACATACGCTATCATTTGTTATGCTAAATTCTAACCATGCCACGTAGCTTGAATATGGCAAGGGTTCCCCGGAGCGGGCCGAGGTCCAGGAGGCCCTGAAGAGACTCAAGAGTCAGATGCCTGTCCAGGTTCCCATCACTGTCAACGGACTAGAGGTAGGGGATCTTAACCCAATTCAGTTTCAAGACACTAACAATGCTCTAGCTGCCCACACAGCAGTCCAGGAAACAGCCGAACCCTTCAAAGCATAGCGAGACCGTTGCCCAATATGCCTGTGCTACCCCGGACCAGGTCAACGCCGCCATCGACGCAGCCCTGAAGGCGAAGCCTGCTTGGGAAGCCCTCCCCTTCGAAGACCGCGCTGCCATCTTCCTACGAGCGTCCGAGCTAATTGCTGGGAAATACCGATCGGATATTGTGGCCTCGACAATGCTGGGTCAGGGAAAGAACGTCTGGCAGGCAGAGGTTGAGGCTCCTACGGAGACTGTTGACTTCTTCCGCTACTATGTCCAGGAGTGCTGGAACCTCTTTTCGCAACAGCCAACGGTCCAACCCGCTGGCACTTGGAATAAGATGGAATACCGGCCGCTTGAGGGTTTCGTCTATGCCATTGCGCCGTTCAACTTCACAGCTCTGGGTGCCACTCTCGTGGGACCTTCAGCTCTACTTGGAAACGTCGTTCTCTGGAAGCCCTCCGATTCCGCCCTCCACTCTGCGTACCTGATCCACCAGATCCTGATCGAGGCTGGTCTTCCCAAGGACGTTATTCAGTTCCTGCCAGGCGATGCCGAGGAGGTCACCAACACCGTCTTGAAGAGGCCTGAATTTGCTGCCATCAGCTTCATCGGATCCACGCAAGTCTTCAAGGGCATCCAGAAGAAGATCGGAGTCGCCGTTGGCGAGGGCACGTACAATTCCTACCCCCGAGTCGTGGGTGAAACGGGCGGCAAGAACTGGGCTGTCGTGCACCCGTCCGCAGATATCAAGAGCTCAGCCTACCACACTGTGCGTGGTGCTTTTGAATATCAAGGCCAGAAGTGCTCGGCCTGCTCGCGGGCCTATGTGGCGGAGTCAGTGTGGCCCGAATTCAAGAAGCACCTCGAGGAGCAAATCTCGCTCATAAAGGTCGGCAACGTGGAGGAGTTTGAAAACTTTGTCAACCCCGTTATCCACGAACGGTCTTTTGATAAGCTGAACAAGGTCATTGAGGACGCCAAGACGGACCCTGAACTGGAACTTATTGCAGGCGGAAAGGCTTCGAAGAAGGAGGGTTATTTCGTTCACCCTACCGTCTATAAGACTTCCAACCCGAAGCACGACATTATGTCCCGAGAGTTGTTTGGCCCTGTTCTCGGCATCTATGTCTATCCTGACAACGAGTGGGAGAAGACCCTGAAGCTGGTAGATACCACTTCGCGCTACGGTCTTACTGGAAGCATCTTCGCTCTCGACCCTTATGCATTCCGAGAAGCCCAGACAGTCCTAAAGCACGCCGCCGGCATGCTGTATGTGAACACCAAGTGCACTGGATCTCTCGTTGCCCAGCAGCCCTTCGGCGGCAGCCGTGATTCTGGCACAAACGATAAGACGGGTACTATGGCTCACCTCCAGAGGTTCACTAGTGTCAGGTCGATCAAGGAAGAATTTGTTCCCCTAGACAAGGTACAGTATCCTTCGAATGAAGTTTAAGGAAGAGATGGAAACTGTCGACAGGGTGGTTAGGGGGAAATCAGCGTCCTCACGGTTTCAGCTAAAAGGGAATGTGTGTAGTTGTTGTATAAATAGCTCACATAGATCAAAAATCTATCATTGATTTATGAGATCATTTTCCCAAATCAGTGTCGTTTGATGGGATATCATTCTTAAGGCTGACGAGTTTCTTACACCTCTCTTGTGTTCCATTAACCTGTCTCGCATCTCAATGACATCTTTTCAACCGCAGGTTCTTTCACTGCCCCAGAGACTTGCACGTAACTTCCTTCCTGCCTACCTATACACCTTTCGAGTTTATCAATCGTGAATCTGGAAATCAAGAGTGCTTTATTACATATATGCCAGAGAATATCTAAGCATTACAGGTTCGGAGAAAGACCTCGATAAGCCCGAGTTGCACGAAGACTGCATGGGTAGAGATAACCTATCAAAATTCCAACCGCACTTGAGTCCTCATGGAGCGGCAAAGTTGTGTTACCTAATTACTCGCCATAACGAAAACCCATTGGCGTCTTGAAGAGCCACTTGATGTTTCCCCTCCGCTAGTGGTCTGGAATTATTGCTTACTTACCATGGACGACTTCCTCCAGCATGGATAAACATTTACAGATTCGACAACATTCCTAGCAATTCAGGATGCCCAATTAATTAAGTAAAACGCTAGAAAGAGTCCAAGGTAATAGTTGATCCTTCGGAACTCGACTTCTGGAAAGCATCTGTCCACACATTGCATCTTACCTCCTGGGCGATACCTACATCTATGTTCAACCCACAACTGAGTCCCCATGCCCCCGTATCGCATATAGATCACGACGATACCTAGCGGTTTCTGTCACCAACTAACTTGAATATTTATCACGCCTTGAAGAGGTGCCTGCTTGTGACTGCTTGGCGGCACCCAACCCAACTTTTCCTGGTGGCTTGCAGGTCTCGGGACAACAGCCGAGACGCTTTGGGTCGGTCTATCTATCGGCTCGTTGCCGAGATCGGCTTCACTCAGTTCCTATCACTTAGTAATGCAGTTATCATTCTTCGGTCTAAGAGGGGTAGGATATTATAAATCAACTTTCCCATTCATTTTCATTTCTTCTTCGTTTCTTCTTGTCTTTTCAGCTGGAGCATTCTGCCCCCTAAACTCCCCTACAGCATCAACTGCTACGACGGCATACAGCAGGATTTACAGCAACCATGGCCTCCAGCACAGCTATCGAGCTCGAAGGTAGAGAGTATGCTTCGAATATCCAGGTCCTCCCAGTTACTCCACCGGCGCAAGCAATAGGAGAGGGTGAGCCGTTGACAGAACATCCCGAGTTCTCTCTCCCGCCGGTTGATGGAGGCAAAGACGCGTGGATGTTTCTTGCCGGCTGCTATGTGATAGAAGCACTTATCTGGGGTGAGTTAATGCCTTCTCTGTATCTCAGTCGTCATTTTAACAGATTTATAGGCCTACCCTTCACGTTTGGTGTGTTCCAGGACTACTATCGCACTCATGAACCCTTTGCCGGAACAGGCGGTATTCCTATGATTGGAACTTGTTGTCTTGTTAGTCTTTTCGTGATAAAGCTATGGCAGAGGAAAGAAAGCTCACATTCTTCAGGGCATAATGTACCTAGGCACGCCTCTTGTTCTCGCCTTGCAGAGAATGTATCCACGAGCATGCCTCTATACCCCAATAATCGGCCTTGTTGGCGTCTGCATCTCCGTTGTTGCCGCCTCCTTTGCCCAGAAGACTTGGCACCTCATCCTCACCCAAGGCGTCCTATATGGCATCTTCGGCCAAGTGGCGTATATGCCATGTATCCTCTACATGGAGCAGTGGTTCGTCCGGCGCAAGGGACTCGCGTACGGAATCATGTGGTCGGGTACAGGCCTCGGGGGCCTCATCCTCCCCATAGTGCTAGAGACGCTCCTCCGCAACTGGGGATTTAGGACGACCCTGAGGATCTGGGCTACGGCCCTTTTCGTCTTGATGCTTCCAGCAACACTGTCCATCAAGCCACGGATCCCCATCTCAGCAACTGTTCGAAGCAAGTCCTTCAATCTGAAGTTCCTCTACTTCAAGACATTTATCCTATACCAGGTCACAAACATCATCGAGGCTGTTGGGTTCTTCCTCCCAACGATTTATCTTCCGACGTACGCTCGGTCTGTTCTTGGCGCGGGACATTGGACGTCTACTCTGACTGTGATCCTCATCAATGTAGCAAGCGTCTTTGGCATCGTGATCGTTGGTACTTTGTCTGATCGTCTGCACCCGACCACTTGCATCCTGATCCCCACCGCTGGCGCCGTTCTCGGCACCTTTCTCCTATGGGGATTCGCAATCAATCTTCCAGTTCTGTACTGCTTTTGCATAGTATATGGCTTCTTTGCGGGATCCTACATCTCTGTTTGGCCTGCTATTATGAAGCACGTTGCTGAGGATTATTCGGAAACGGAGTTTCAGAGGGGCGGAAGCATCGCTACGAGCGGAAAGGGGGTTTTTGAGCCTATCCTTATCTGGGGCTTCATGGTTGCTGGGAGGGGGGTTGGAAATCTTGCATCCGGGCCAGTGAGTGAGGCACTACTCAAAGGAATGCCATGGAGGGGACAGGCTGCGGGTGCTTATGGGACTGGTTATGGGCCACTGATCGCTTTCACTGGAGTTACGGCGGTCATTGGGGGCGCTTCATTTGTTTGGAGAAGAGTAGGTTGGATGTAAATGGATAAACAGACTCTGTCAGTAAATCTTGGTACGATAGCAACCCAGTTTGCTGATTTGGGCGAGTTGCCAACTTCAGGAGCTCGGAAAACAAGAAGACATCGACGAGTTAGACAAAGTCATCATTTAGGTACAACGCTATGCAGTAATTCTTTGAAAGGAACACTCACCCATTCCAGAGTCACAGGGCATTTGTAGTGGCAATCCTCCCTTTGGGGAGCCATTAGTGGCCCAAGTTCGTGAACGGACAGATCCTCTAGATTTCCTCGGTAGTTGATTATCACTCGTTCATTAATCTATGACACTATTTAGCAGTCGTTGTCTTTTAGATCCGTGATAACCTACCTCCCAACTTCTTGATGATGTCACTGTTGTAGGATTGGAAGTGACTCCCGCGCAAGCTCTCGAACTTGCGTCCACATAATGAGTTCGGTTTCATGTTCATGTATACTGCCGCCTGAATATGCTTTTATTAACGACACCTCGAGATCTGCCAGTTGCTGTGTGACCTAGAAGTGACAAAACCCCCTACCGCCACACCCAAAGTCAGAAGTCAAGCTAGAGACAAAGATATGATAAAATCGGTGTAATACATAAGTCAAAGTCAGTAGAGTATTTTCAATAAGATAAGAATGGCTTCTAACAGAGGGCAGAAAGGCTCAATATAAAATGCAGTATATGTTAGGATATTTAAAGATAATTATGTTTAGTTCTTCGCATTTAGCAGGAAGATAGAGTGAACGACCTGTCGATATACACCGAGAATAGAATGTCCTAAAGTTTAGATCCAGGATTCTGTATTATCCAGGGGATTTGCCAGAAAAGCAGAGAGGCTGTAGAGACCTAATAGTGCAACCTAAGGTGGCATATTACGATTGCAGGCTGTTGATGTGGGATCTAGTTCCGCCTAGCTACCAGGCATTGGAGCTCTCAAACGTTCAATAAAATCTTCGCTAGGTCCTAGAGGACTTTGAGATTCTTGTGCAGTAGTCTGGCAACTTGACAAGCGAGCCATGAACGGTTTAGTTGGCTATCAAATAGAGGTGAATTGGTTCTACAGTATGGAGTAGACTATTGTTTCAGAGGGCCTCTGTAATGGAAGAGGAACACTTGAAGAAGAGGGAACCCAGTCATTGAACATTTAGTAAAGTGCGCTGGGCAGAAAAATGGACGAGAGCAGAGTGTTGAGAAATCAATTTGTTTGGAGCAACGTTACTCAAAGGCAGCAAAGACGACAGGGACAAGGTTGGGGAAACAACATAAGCAAGGCATATGAAGATTCTTAACCAACTAAAATGGAAGCAAGTCATTGAACTGCTGTGGTGTAAGTGCCTCACCACGCTTCTAGCGGGCTCTAGAGGCAGCTCACAAAAGGTGAGAGCCCAACTCAGGTCATGGATGGAATCCAAAAAAAGAAGTTGCATGTGTTTCACATGTGGCTCTCTCCCGCCGGGAATTGAACCCGGGTCTCAAGCGTGACAAGCTTGCATACTGACCACTATACTACGGAAGATGATGGTTGTTGAGCAACCATTGTAGCGAGTTCGATGTCACGTGGTGAGAATTTCCACCTTATAGACCCCATCCTGAACCCCATCTTGAAAAAAAGCTGATGTATTGGCATAGAATAGGGCCAAAAAGATGTCGTGCGTGTAGCACGTGGCGCTCTCCCGCCGGGAATTGAACCCGGGTCTCAAGCGTGACAAGCTTGCATACTGACCACTATACTACGGAAGATTGATGGTTGTAAGGCAACCATTGTAGCGAGTTCGGTGGCGGGTGGGCGGATTATTCAGTTCATAGCCGTAGAGTGGAGAGATTCAGCTGATGCTCTCGGACGCACAATAGCAGAAGAGTCCATCAACACGCATTGAAATGGGCTTCTGGATATCATAAAGTCTATCAAAGCAATCTCATATTTCTACCTACCAATTCAAAAGTGAATCCCGTTGCTTTTGATCAGTATAGGGTGATATCTGAGCTTGTTCACCCCTGAGTCCTTGTGCAGGACACTGACTGGGAAGAACTCATTCCAAGAAACGCGAGGGAATTCCGGCATGTTCGGATTTCATGCTCAAGTTTCTGTTTCATAGTTGGTCCACAGACATTCAATTCATCATACGCGCAATATCTATGTGTTGGCTCTTTTTTCCTTGAAACTACCTACAATCCAGGGCTTCAGTCTTCTGCAGCTACAACTTAACCTATACCCTCAACGTATCCCCTTAGGCGAAATCAGGTACATTTCTCAGTCCCTGACAATTGAAAGTTTGAAAGTTTGAAAGTTATTCGATGAGACGATTCATCAGTGACAACATGGCCTCGGTGCCCGCAACTTGGGTTGCACGGAATGTCAACCCGGTCTTGGAGCTTCGGGAACCACAGCCGGTATCAGCCGTCTCAGGAGTTGGCAAATTACTTTATTCGTTATCATGAGTGGAAAGATAAGAAATCTACTAAGTTTATTTTCCTCATGATAGTGACTTCGACGAAAGAAGCTTGCTCTCAGTGAATTCCTACGTCTTCCAGCCGAACAACTCATCCGTCTAAGGGAAGCTTCCTTCATGTTCATCACTCAACTCACCTCAACATCTCCCTTTACATTTACACCCCAACTCGCACACACTTCCGGTGCACCATCCCGCGTTTCACTTCCCCGCACTTTAACTCCTCTCCATTTCCCCAGACGTTCTCGTCGTCTGCCCCGCAACCCCGGTGATGGTGGCCTCGGCCATGACATCCGGCGTCTTGTCTCTCCACTTGAGCCCATGCCATCCTAGAACCTGGAGCCAACGCCATCTAGAGCCAGCCCATCAGGCATGATTCCAACCCTAGTTCGTGCGGTGGTTTCGCCTCTTATCTTTTGTCTCTTGAGGGAGCTGACCGGAGACACATTCCGGCCTCGACTTGAGTCGACATTGGCAGGTTGGGAACCCTGGGGTGTCTGTTTGCGGACTAGGATGGCATGTTTCCAACGTACAGCCGTATCCGTGGCCCGGGGATGGTAAACACAGCCAAGCGCCTCAAGGGACACGCGAGCCGGGAAGTTGCTCTACCATCATATGATAGAACCAAGTTGCTATGAAGCCACATAGTCTAGCTCCAAGACCCCGTATCCTGGCATCGGAGCACCGGGGCGTTGTCATTGAGTCCTTGTGCCTCCATGTCCAGCTTTGTTTTCAGCTAGTGGCCATAGACGTGCCCTTTCCCTTGTCAGTAGTCTGATTCCTATCCTGGCCCTTGGCTCCTTCAGCGAGTTTAAAAGGGACGCATTAGCCGGTATCTTCTCTCGTCTTTCATCCTCTGTCACTCCATCACCCTCTTCACCATCTTCCAAACATTGTTGTACACATATTTCTACTGATTTCATCATCACTTGGTTCAGCATGGAGGCCAAGGAGCAATCTGGCGAATATGCCAGTCCTACTGATCTGCCAAATAAGGATAGTCTCCCTGGAGAGTCTTCCGAGTTCAACCTTGCTGGCAAGCATAACCAACTTGAGCGAGGCCTCAAGAGTCGCCACATTCAGTTTCTTGCTTTGGGTACGTTTCTCACTCACCTCGTGATTCCTATCGAACCAATACTGACCAATGTACAGGAGGCGCTATAGGTACTGGTCTCTTTATCGGTTCCGGCTCCATCCTCGCAAAGGCCGGGCCAGCCTCGCTGTTCTTGGGATATCTTTCCATGATCTTTGTGGTCTTCGTCGTAATGAACGACTTGGCCGAAATGGTTACCTATCTGCCCTTGCGAGGCATAACCGTGCCATATTTCGTCGCCCGATTCGTTGACCCGAGCCTTGCCTTTGCCGCCGGTTGGAACTATTGGTATGTCTATGCCATTCTAGTAGGCGCAGAGGCCGTGGCTTCAGGCATAATTATCGAGTATTGGAACCCTCCGGCCCACATCGCTGTCTGGATTACTGTCGTCCTGGTGGTCACACTCATTTTGAATATCTTTACCGTGCGCTTCTTTGGAGAAGCCGAGTTCTGGTTTGCGAGCATCAAGGTTATAACGATCTGCGGTCTGATCATCCTTGGAATCGTCATCTTCTTTGGCGGCGGACCGAATCAGGACCACGTCTTGGGATTTACCTACTGGAAAGACCCAGGGGCCTTTATCGAGTTCAACACAGGCGGCTCCCTAGGTCGATTTCTCGGTTATTGGTATGCCTTTATTACCGCAGGATTCGCCTTTGTCTGCTCTCCCGAATTAATTGCCATCGCTGGCGGCGAGACACTGGCGCCGAGGAGGAATATTCCCAAGGCTGCGAGCCGCTTCGTCTGGAGACTGGCAATTTTCTATGGCCTTTCTTCCCTTATCATTGGAGTTATCGTACCATCAAACCACGAAAAACTTCTTGGTCAGTCGTCCAATGCCAGCGCGTCGCCTTTTGTCATCGCCCAGGAAATGGTTGGAATCCCAGTCCTGAAGCACATCGTCAACGCTGCCATTCTCACGTCGGCCTGGTCTGCTGGAAACTCGTTCTTATATTCCGGAAGTCGAATTCTTTACTCTCTCGCCATCGATGGGAAGGCTCCTACGGTCTTTAGTCGAACCAACCAATATGGGGTCCCGTATGTCGCTGTGCTGACAACTTGGGCTTTTGGACTCCTTGCGTACCTCAACGTGTCGAATACCGGCGCTGTTGTATTCAATTGGTTCGTCAACATTGCAATCATCGCCGGTCTTATCGCCTGGATCGTGATTATTATCACCTACCTTCGATTCCGCCGTGCGTTGGAACATAATGGTCTGTTGGAGAGCCTCCCTTATAAGACACCTCTCCAACCCTATGCTTCTTGGGTTGTGTTGGTCATCATCAGTATTCTCACCATCACGAACGGCTTTCATGTCTTCATGGCAGACAACTGGAACATCGAAGACTTTCTGGCAGCGTATATCACTATTCCCATCTTCCTTGTTCTGTACGCTGGCCATAAGTTATGGCGACGGACCCCATTCTGGATTCCAACCCAAGATATCGATGCTATCTCGGGCAAGCGGGAGATGGACGAGCTGGAAGCAATGGATGAGCCCCGTGTGGCTAAGAATGGACTCCAAAGGTTTTGGTACTGGGTCGCTTGAGATTTTTGTCAGTTGGGGTCATTCTGTATACGTAGGCTACGACAGAGGCAGCATGAGGGGACGGGATTTTTCGTCTTCATCCAGCCCTGTGCAACGAAATATAGGATAGGACGAATTATCCCTTCTTCTTTCTATGCTTGGGGGTTTGCCTCTGTAACGCTGGCTCTGAACAGCCTCCAACTCGAAGTTACATTGTCCCTCGGCCAGAATCGCGTAAATCCGTCGTCATTATACACATATTATGTACTGTTGAACTCGGCTGAAGGCTAAGACAATTGAGGAATCAAGACTCAGGTCCACGCCGGAACGTTGACCGAAGTGGACAATATTAATGCTTGGCAGATAAATAGGTACGCAAGATCCTACCTAGGTACCGAGTAGAGATGATGGGGTCCAAGAGCATCTGTGTTGATTGGCTCCAACCTGGAACCTTGGCCTGTCCCTGATGGATGTCATAGCACGTGGACTCTCCGAATCTATACTCTTTCCCGTTAATTTATTGATTAGCTTTCAAGGTACCCGGTTCTTGAAAAGCATGTTTTGGACCTAATCGGGTTCAATTCTTGGGAGGCCTCTGCCTAGCACTGGAGCATAAAGGAATGGATGTCGCTAGGAGGAAGGCACGACTGCATTCTGCTTGCTTCAGATCCCAGACAGGGCGTTTTTCTCGTTTCGTCACGTGCAAACTGTCAGCAAGGATGGAAGGGGAGACGCCTGCACCTGCCATCACCCTACCGCCCATGGCCAATCCCATCGATAATTGCCTTTCAGCTGCAGCAACCCACAAGCCCCGCCACGTCACTTTCAAGTTGCCTTGTTGCATTTCAGTGCTGCCTTCTGCGTGTGACGAGCAATGTCATCTTAGCCCGGTCAGAATACCTGGTACTCGAGGTACCTAATGTGAGCTGATTGAAATGGGATGATTCGAGAAGTCGGGTTGCTTGTACAAATGAATACAAGTGACTTTTCTCTGTGTAGGGCAAATATTGATTCGAGAGTGAACATGCCCCAGCCTACCGATGTAGATAGACTTGGCTGCCGATATCCATCTTTTCAGCGGCTACGCCACTTGAAGAAAAACCTGTTTGATATCGGAAATGGATGGATTGAAACATCTAATTATGGCCGTCCATTGAGAATGGACTTTGGTTGCTTCGCCCCCCCAAGGAGGAGAGGGGTTAGGGTCGCCCGGTCGATCGCAAGCCACCACCACCATCACTAACTAGGTAACCAACTAACTACCTATCGAGGGGACCACCACGCAAGGCGCGGGCGCTCTTCCATCCCCACGCCGAGGCGGAAATCTGCCTGGGAACCAGCCCAGCCCAGCGACCGCGTGAGAGAGCCTGAAACGGACCAGGCTGTCGCAGCTCGAGACATACATCAACATCTGCGCCTCATCCACAACTCATCTCGTTCGAGTTCGCGTTTCCACCTCTTTATCCACCACTTCAGCACAACCTTCCTTCTTGCGCGTCTCTCCCCCTTCATCAATTTTTTTTTTTAATTCCCGTCCCCAGCTTTCCCCTTAGTCTTCCACTGTTGGCATTCAGCAGCACCCGATTGTTGTTTCATTCCCCCGCTCGTTAACCGCGCAACTCCGAAGTGACTAGGCATCTACCTAGAAGAGGGTGGGGATGGCGGCAGCCAAGAAAACGTCACAATGGAAGCCTCGCACAGGAAAGGAGGGAGATGTCTTGGTCATCGGCATTGATTTTGGATCAACGTGAGCATCATAAGCCACTACTTTGTCGGCCTCGCCCATTTCCCTACTAAACCGTTGACCAGATATTCCGGCGTCTCGTGGGCCACCACGGCCGAGTTTGAGAGGGACAACATCTCCTCCATCACCAGCTGGCCAGGTACCGGCCGAGAGGAGGGCAAGGTCCCCACAGAGCTCTTCTACGAAGATGACGAGATCATGTGGGGATACGAGATCCCGAGCGATGTTGAGCCAGTTCGATGGTTCAAGCTCTTGCTTCTCGAGACAGAGGACCTCACGCCGGAGCTCCAGACCTGCGAGTTCCTCCTGCGCGCCCGTAAGATGCTGCGCGAGATCAACAAGACTCCCGTCGAAGTAATTGGTGACTACCTACGCCTACTATGGGCCCATGCTCTGGAGACAATCACCAGAGCCCGAGGTCGATCACTGATCAACTCACTCCCCTTCCACGTCGTCATCACCGTCCCTGCCATCTGGAAGGGCTATGCGCGACAGGACATGGAAACGGCCGCAAAGAAATCGGGAATCCTGGACCCTCGAGGAGCTGGACCGACGCAATTGACTTTGGCACCTGAGCCAGAAGCGGCCGCCTTGTCCACGCTGTTCGAACTCGGCAGGGAGACAAAGAAGGGCGAGGTCTTTATCATCTGTGATGCCGGAGGTGGCACAGTGGTAGGTGTCACGTTCATCAGCAGACATGAGGCAAATAACTGACCAGCACAGGATTTGACCACCTACCAAATCGGGTCTACTGAGCCCATTCAGATGCGTGAGGCCGTAGAAGGAACAGGTAAGGACACCACGGGAGCACTCACTACGAATGTATCCTTCGCCATGCAGAAACAACAACGCTGACCCTTCGACTAGGCGGTCTCTGTGGCGGCATCTTCATCGATGAAGCCTTCGAGCTCATTTGCAAGAACAGGCTCGGCCGAAAGTGGTCAAAATTGAGTCCTTCAGGCATCAACGAGATCATGAAGCGCGAATGGGAACAGTCCGTTAAGCCGCAGTTCAGCGGCAAGAACCTGAGAAAGGAATACATCATTTCGTTGCCTGCTGAAGCTTACGGAAGGTCACTGAGGAGTCTCGACGACACCTCCAAGGAGCCAGTCATCAAGAATGGCCGAATTCACTTCAAGGGGTCCGTGCCGGGGCGCTTCCCTCTCTTCTAACGTCCAACGTCGCTGACTATCTCTCAGATCTCACATCAAGGAAGCCTTTACTACAGCCTTCAAGGGAATCGAGAACCTGATTGAGGGTCAGATGGAAACGGCCAAGAGGTGGGATCTTGAAGTAACAGTAAGTCGCATGTATCTACCAGGCTAGTAGGTGCCGCAACTGACACTCGCGGTGCCTAGGGTATCATTCTTGTTGGTGGTCTTGGTGGCAGCCCCTATCTCTACGAGTACATCAGCAACAGGTGGGCTTCAACAGACATCGATGTCTTGCAGTCGGGTGGGATGAAATCGTGAGTCAACCTTGCACTGAACCGCCACCTTCAAGGTAGTCGCAGTGTTAACACCTCGCAGACGAACCGCAATCTGTCACGGCGCCGTGTTCAAGGGCTTCGTGGAGGGCAAGCACACGGAACTTGAATCGATGCCCAGGGACGATGGCACCCCGGGGCCGTCGATGCCTATCCAAATCACCTCAGTTATTGCCCGCGCCAGCTTCGGTACACCGTTTTACGTCACCTATGACGATAAAAAGCACGTTGAGGAGGACAAGTTCTGGGACGACGACGATGGGGCTTGGAAGGCCCGGAACCAGATTGAATGGTACCTGAAGAAGGTCAGTAAACCCGCTCTCCAGTTGCTATTGACCATTCCTTTCTCACATTGGTATAGGGAGAGTGCGTCTCGATCAAGGATCCCATCACGTTTGCCTTTTCAAGAGTATTTGGCGAGACATGGAACGGCCGCTTCAGTGAGGAAATTCTCCATTGCGAGGATGCAGTACCTCCAAGCCGAAAGACCTTGAGTGTAAAGGAGCTCTGCTCGATCCAGTGCGATATCAAAGGCGTTGTCGAGATCAAGGATCTCCCGGATTACGTGACTCCCGAAGACAAGACCCTGAAGAAGCTGTTCTTTGAGATGAAGATGATTCCCACCGGCGCGAGCGTGGAAGTGCTTATTCTGGCGAAGGGCAAGAGTATCGGGAAGACGAAATTTAATGTATCTGGAGAGGATTAACTGGGAACCTAGTGTATGAGAGCTTTTAATGAAACTGAAACTGGCCTACTTACCGTTGAGCTTCGAAACGCCTTCGCTATCATCTACTCTGACACTAACAGTGCCGTCGCCTTGCTACTCCAGGGCATTCAAGCATACCGAATTGTGACAGGAAACAGTCCAACGAGACTTCCAACTCCCGGGGAACGGTGTGCGATTGCGAGACACCAGCTCTGAATGGCGACACGTAACTAGTGGCCTATTTAGCAGCAGATGTCAATGTAATTGGTCCTTTCAGCACTTTGCGATCACATTTCCCAGCGGGCTACTCTCGCCTAACTACCTACCCATCTACAAGCACACATACTACGTCCAGGCAGCTCAATAACTAAGGTAGGTACTCCCTGGCTGGACTGGGCTTGTGGCGCCTCGAGGGAAGCGCTGGTTACTAGGGGTCATATTGAGATTATTAAGCAACACATCAACTGGCGCAGGTCGCTATCAACATCATCAAGATCGTCAGCTTCCTGCCTCCAACCAACATCAACAAGACCAAGCAAATGGGAAATGGAGCACACTACTGAAGCGCCCGCGCAATACACTTGCAGCATCTGCAGCAAGTCTTTCAACAGAAGTCAGCAGATCCAACCCCAGCCACTTCAATCCTTTCCCACTGACTTCATCTAGGGGACCTGCGAAATCGACATCGGAGAAGATGTGAATTGTCTCTCCAAAGGCCACCGAGACCAAGGCGGAAGTCATGTCAGGCCTGTGCAGCTTCAAAGGTGGCATGTGACCTAGTTCGCCCTTCTTGCTCGCGGTGCTTTGTAAAAGACGTCGCATGTCGCTACACGACGACGGGCGAGGGGACTTCTCCTAGAGATGTCCTGTTCCAAGAAGAACCGCTACCCATCTTTGATTCAGCTCTATCGGCTGTGTCACAAGTCGAGATTGCATTCCCGCTACCAGGGCGGCCTGGAAACCAATTGCCGCCATCCACAAGCGCAGGTGACGCATCGCCAGTTCCCTCACATACGGCAGAGCCGCTATCTCTGATGAGTAGCAGCCTTCTCTTCGAATTCCCGGTGGCGGATCCCATCCACCCCCTCCAAGACAGTATGCCCAGCAATATCTCCTCGGTGGAACCCGCAAGTCTCGATATCAACCTTCTTGCTTCATTCGGTCTACCATCCATCTATGACCCAACACCTCAGGCAACTCCTGCACCAGACGCCCAGTTTGAGACTCTGGTATGGCGCCCTCCTTCGTCTTGGCGCAACCTTCCTGTGTCGACCACGGCAGCCAATCCACCGCAGGAAACAAGTGAACAGGCAGTTACCGCCAGCAAGATAACAAGAGAGATTGCCGAGGTTGACTTCCAGGTGACAAGAACCCCCATTTCGGTCCCTCATCAGCAACAAACTACTATAAGAGCGCTGGAGTTCTTGGGCAACGACGAGGACTGGGTGAAATATGTCTTTGGATTCCCTCAAACTATGCTCAAAGCCGGCACTTACCCTCCATTCGTCCACCCCAACGTCTATCGTTGTTCCGAAGGCGAAGTCCTCGAGTCCTTGGCGATAGCATTTTGTTGCGTAGGATCATACAACGCTGCGATGCGTAGTAGCCAGGGCTTCGCCTACGCTCTTATCAACAGGGAACGAGATGAGCTAGTTAAAAGTTTTGTGAGCGCTACATGATTGTACGACATTCGGGGAGTAGATCTGACATGATTTCAGCCAGATATATGTTCTTCATCCTCCGAGGTCGGCATTCTTGCTTCAGTGCATGCAATGTGCATCTACCAGATCGTTGGTTTCTTTGGCTCGAGTCAAGACCAAGCTCGCCGTGCAGAACTACAGCAACCGTGGCTTCTCAAGGTATCTTGACTACCGCAGCGCCTTCAAAGCCTCCAGAACACTCCTAACCGCCGCCAGATGACGCGACATCTCACACGGGTCTACAAGCATCTACACTTGACCCTGGTTGAAGAGCCCAATTGGGACTCTTGGGCTCTCTCTGAAACGATCCGACGCACAATTTTTCTTGTCAACATCATCAACTGCTTGTCTTGTCGTGTAGGAAGACAGGATCGCTGTTTATATGAAGCTCTTGACGAGTCACTGGTCTCTGGGCTACCCCTTCCAGCGTCGACACGGCTGTGGAAAGCCAGGTCGGCTATTGAATGGAGCGACAGACAATCGACTGCAGGGACTGATGAAATGACAATTTCAGAAGCACTCAACAACTTGACTCTGGAACCGTATGATGACGCTTCTGTGCTCTCATCATCGACTTTTCCCGCGTTCTTGCACGAGTCGGACCAGTTCACGCGCTTGGTCTTGTCCACCCTCTCGCCTGACGGATAGAGTGCACTGCTAGGCCAAAGAAGTCCTACGAAGTAAGTCCTTTTCTCATGCGATAACGTAAAATGGTCCGGATATTGACAAGTGAATCTCTTGGAGTACCCTATCATAGCACTACTTGAGCTGCCGAAGGCATCACTATTGGACCAAAACCACTTTGCCCCCGAAACCTTTCCCGACTCTCAATGCCTTCCCAAAGTCGTCGCCCTCGTCCAAAAGAACTACATTCTCCGGGTACAGCTTCCCTAGAAGTGCGAGCCTAGTCAATGGATCCTTTGCCCACAACAGATGCAGTTCGTTGCCTTGACTAGCAGACTGAACCGTCACGAGCCCCGGCTTCCCCAGAACTTCCGCGCTACTATGAAGATGGGCTGTCGGAAACAAATTTCCATTCTTTGACTTGCGATTCAAAGACTGCTTCTGCTCATCTTGCGCCGGATTCCCCTCCGCTGTGCTGCCGTCTTCTGAGCTGCATCGATAGGCATATCGATGGCCTCTGGCTATCTGCCCCAGGTCCACGGTCGCGATCGCCCCATCATTATGCAGCAGTTGGATTTCTAGGATCCTCTGGTTCGAGACGTTACCAGGCTTGATAGCAATAGAGGCCTTCGCGACTTGCGGCTCTTCATCTCGAAGAGACGCTGCTGGCCACACTTCAGAAGTGACAAACTTGGTGGCCTTTTGCAACTCAGTCTTCTTCGCGTCGAAATACACGGCATATTTGTAGTCGAAGAGAAGGTTATCGTTCGATGGATCGATTCTAGCAGGGTGGTATCGAAGTAGGTGCAAGGCCGAAGAGGAGGACAACACCGCCGGCAAAACGACCCCTTGAGAATATTGCAGTCCGTACCCGCCGACAGCTAGGTTCCTCGCCGTGAACACCTTGGCGATCTCGACGATAGAGGCTTGTGAGATTCTGCCAGTCAAGGCCTGAACAAGAAACGACTTGCGAGGTTCTTCAAAGTCTCGTAGGCCTTGCGAACTTCCCTCCGGGATGACGAGGGGAACTTCGTTATAGTTCTCGAACGGAAGGAGGGCGTCGCGGAGAAGGATCATCCGATGAAGCCATTCGTTGTATAGTTGCATCAGCTGGGGATTGCTTCTTGGGCCGAGCAAGAGGCTTGCTACTGCCGGTGTCCAAAGGTGACCCTCGCATTGGCTGTAGAGGCTGACGTCTGGGTTTTCCCCAGAAACGGAGGTGGCATCTTTTGCGTATTGGACAAGGGTTTTCCCGATTAATTCAGCCTGTTTGGCAATCTCTCTCCTCGAGGAATCGCTCTTCGTATGGGATAGTGGCAGTGTGGATTCCCGTCCACCTGTGGCCAGGCAGGCTGCAAGTCCGTCGACGAGGACGTCCCTGGACTTTGGGTTCGTGTTGGGAGAGTCTCTGAGCTGGTAGACTATGGTCTCGAGAAGCGGTGAAGTGACTCGCACCAAATCACGGGTAGTATAGACCCCAGGACTTGGATGGAATTGAGTGGCCTGTGTGGCGTGGCCGAGGAAGGTAGGCATGGTGGAAGAAGGGGGGACTCTGTTGCCCAGCACCAGATTGTCGAATCCTGGAACTTGGTATACCTCGGTGGGAACGGGCGACATGGTGCATACCAAGGGCAGTAGACGGTTTCTGAGGAGGGAAATAAAAGACGAGTTCATGTCGACATGTCTCTCGCGAGTTGCGATTAAGCTGCAACTTCTCTGGCTTATCTAGCCCACTGCACTAAAGATTCGACATATTCTCTAGGCCGTAAACCAAGGGTCTACGGATCCCCCTATTTCGTGTGACTAACTTCGACTTACAAATCCCATCATGTCTCGTGTTTGGCTGAGTTGAAGGGTCGGTATGCAGGTTGACCACCCAACTCCGAGAGGAGGCTTCTCTCTCCCAACCATCGGGACATGTCATGTTTCCGGAAATCCACGAGGTATTCCATACCCAGGAAGCCAATTCCTATGTATTGGATGTGTCCCAAAGGCTAAATTTCTCCCCTCGAATGCGCTGGCGTGCTCATCATGCACGCAGACCACGGAACTCCGTAGTCGTTTCGACCCACCGACGACCACTCATGTCCGAAGACCAGACAACTCCGAAGCGCCGTCGCTTTTTCTCGTCCCTGACCCTGACCCTGACCAAGTTTTGTTGTGATATCAGAAAACTCTCGGTTTGGATAGGTACGCTCAACGCCTAAACCTTCATCGCAATGCAATACGCCTCGTGGAAGACGTGACGGCTCGCCAAGTCAATGGCTTGAGCTATTCGATTTAGCCAAAGAGATTCAACTTTTGGTGCACGTTGGAGTGAGGAAGTTTAAGGATAAGATAGCCGTGATTTCCGTGTAAATGCTTCATGAATGATCTGAAGACATCATCCTCCACATCTGTTTCAAGAACCCGAAGAGAATCTATCCTTCTATCGACAACCAACACCATTGGAATCATGCCCAAACCACACCTTCCGGCGTGGACCCGCGACAAGGGTCTTAGGTCGCTGTACCTTTGGCTCCCCGTCGTCATCCTGAGTAGTTCCTATCAAGGCTTTGACGGGATGATCATGAACTCCCTGCAGTTGTTACCATCATGGCAGCAAGGTGAGAACATCCCTCCTCACCTCAGACAGCTGAAAAGACTAAACTGACCACACTTCCTCAGAATTCGACCGCCCAAAGGGTCCCGTCCTTGGCCTTCTCAACTCCATTCAAACCGTAGGCGCCATGTTCGCCCTCCCCTTCATCACCCCAGTCGTCGACAGATTCGGCCGACGCAAGTCCATCTTCTTCGGCGCCTCCTGGACCATAGTCGGTGCCATCCTCCAGGCCTCCTCCAAGGACATCCCACAGTTCGTCATCTCGCGCTTCCTCATCGGCTTCGGTCTCGCCTTCACCGTCGTCGGGGCCCCTCTCCTCCTCGCTGAGCTCGCCTTGCCGAAGCACCGCGGCGCCATCATCTCGTATTACCCGACGTGCTGGTACATTGGTGCCATTGTGGCGGCCTGGGTGTCGTACGGAACTCACAAGATTGACAATTCGTGGTCGTGGCGGATTCCTAGTCTTCTTCAGGCCGTGCCGGCGAGTATTCAGCTTGTGCTGATCTGGTTCGTTCCGGAGAGTCCGCGGTGGTTGATCTCCAAGGGACGTGGGAAGGAGGCCAAGGAGCTCTTGGTGAAGCATCACGCGAATGGGGATCCTCAGAGCTCCTTTGTTGAGCTGGAGTATCGGGAGATTAAAGAAAAAATTGAGAGTGACGCTTCAGTACGAGCCAAGACTGGCTGGCTGGACCTCGTTCGTACGGCTGGAAACAGAAGACGTCTGATCATTGTCTTCTTCGCCGGCCTGTTCATCGAGGTAGGCCCGAATGACCAGAATTGTCTCTACTTGGATAAGAAGGCTTACAACTTAAGTAGATTTCGGGTAACGGACTCGTGCAGTATTATCTACACTCCGTCCTTGTCAGCATCGGCATCACCAACACAACCACCCAAGTCACCATAAACGGCTGCCTCTCAATCTACAACTTCGTCCTCGCCAGCATCGCCGCTCTCTTCGTCGACAAAGTAGGACGACGAAAGCTTTTTATTGTGTCCACATCCGGCATGTTCTTGGCCTTCATACTCTGGACAACCTTTGCTGCTCGTGAGTTAGTTCGTCCTGTGTGGACGTCAGTCTTGCTAATGGCCACCCAGTATATACCACGCATGGTACTTCTGGATACGCGATTGGCGTTCTAGTGTCGATCTTCCTGAGCAACGGCGCATATGACCTCGGCTGGACACCACTCTGGGCATACCCTGCTGAGATCCTCTCCTACGAGATCCGAGCCCGTGGCGTCACTCTCCAGACGGGAGTTATGCACGCGTTTGGTTTCTTTGGAACCTTTGTCAACCCCATAGGACTACAGAACATTGGATGGAAATATTACATTGCGTATATCGTCTACACATTCCTAGAGGTATGCTATTCCAGGTCATGACTCAATCTCGTGGAGCCACTGCTAACTTCCAATCACAGCTTGTCGTCGTGTGGTATTTCTTCGTCGAAACCAAGGGTTTCACGCTTGAGGAGATCGCGGTCATCTTCGACACGGATGACTTGACCTGGAAGCAGCGACGCAACATGAAGCCAGATGATGGATCGTCTGCTCACTTTGCGGTATCGGAGAGTGCAAAGACAAGCGCCAAGGATGGCACTCTTACGTCCACGGATCGTGTTTCGGATGAGAAGATTTGAGTCAAGACCTCAGTCCAAGATGAGAAGGCTGCAATGGTCATTCACAGCCGAACTAGAAGATAGCAACCGAGAGAATCACCAAGTCATTTTCTAGTCACATCAAACTGAGCACAGTTCGACATGGCGAAACTAAAACATAGCTCCCCTAAGTTGACATCTTTTCGAACCTCAGACGTGCCAATCTTCAACTTCTGAATCATGTGCCCTTAGTGACAGTTAGAGGCATCTTGCTGTTAGCTAAGGCTAGCTACGGGATGCCACTTGTCGATCGCATCAGGATGTTTGATGTTCGCGAGTCACGACCATTTGTGTGCCGGCTATGTCGGCTGTCACTGGAGCGGTTATGACGAAAGTCTGCTAGGCAGTACGCAACGTTCATATTGAGGCTAGTAGAATGACATGTTTGTACAGTTGTCTTTGACTTAACTAAAATAGATTACATCTAATGTTTCGGCAAGAAGCATCAATATCCATCCACTGACTTACAGGCCCTCGAGCAGCTTGGGGATGAGGAGGTCATTGTACCACCAGAGATGAGTCTGGAACTGGGCGACCCAGGCGCCACCAGTCCACCAGGTCGATCGAAGTCCCTGCAAAGCGTAGAGGTCCTGGATAAAGCCAGCCCTGAGCTCCTCGGCCGACACGCGCATGTGCATGGGACCGTGCTGGGCAAAGGCGACGAACTCGAGCTCGGTCGAATCGGGAGTGTCGACAACGCCGCTCTCGACCAGAGTTTCGAAGTTCTTCTGCACCAGCTGCTTGGCAGCATCGCCGCTGAGGCTGTTGTCGCCGACGATCATGACACGGAAGAGCTCCTTGGCAGCAGTGCCAATCCAATCAAAGCGGGCAACGAAAGATAGCTCAGGGAGCTCAAGGAAGTTGCTCGGGGCGGCGGCCTCGGGCAGGTTGGTCAGGGCAAAGCCCTTGGGCAGAGCTGAGTTGGCCACGATACCAGCGTAGATGCGGGAGTAGTCGAACTTGGAAAAGACGCTCTTCTCGGTCTCGTCGAGGCCAAAGGGAGCGAGGTTGCTCTCGGTCGGCTCAATAGCGAGAACCAGGCGCTTTGCCTTGATGATGACATTTCCACCTCCCGAGACCTTAACCAGAAGCAAGACACCGTCATCAGTGCGCTTGCTCTCAGCCACGGTAGCGGAATACAGAACATCGTCCCCAAGCTTCTCAGCAAAGGCATCGTAAAGGTCCTGGTTGCGACCAGAAGCAGGAACAAAGGAAGATTCTTGGCCCAAGAATGAGCGAGCCATGGGACCTCCAAAGGCTTGCATGACCCAGATGGTCAGGACATCGCGAACGCTTCCGACACCGAGGCCAGTAACCTGGAAGAGAATAGGAACAACGTCCACGATATCGTACTTCTCGACGAATTCACCAAAGGGCATGAGCAAGTCATCGGGGATGTCTTCGGGAGCAGGGAATTCCCAGAAACTAGGCAACAGCATGTGCTCGTACTCGGCACAGATCTCAGCGTACTTGGCCAGGGCAGCTGACTGAGCAGCGGGAAGAGGGCCAGTATAGTCGACCTCCTCACCGGTGTCGAAGTCGACGTAGCGTGAGGTTCGCGCGACACGGCCGGGTGCCTTGATATCAACACCAAGGCGGCCACTAACGAAATCGGAGGCTCCATGGACGTCGTTGAAAGACTGAACACCGTAATCGAAGGCCTTGCCGGACTCGGGGTCGACGTAGGTGTTGACATGACCACCCTAGATAGTTGTCAGTTAGCTGACTTAAGTCACTCTCCCCTGAGAAGCATCAGCAAAGACTCACCAATCTAGCCTCCTTCTCGATAAGGAGAATGTCCTTGCCAAAGTCCTCGCGAAGACGGAACGCGGCGTGAGCGCCCGAGGCTCCTCCACCGACGATCACAACGTCCTTCTCCAAGACACATTTGCCAGCAGCGGCCACCGAGGCGGTAGCCAACAGGCCGACGAGAGCTTTCGCCAATGACGCCATGGCGTTTAATTAATAGGAATAAAGAGATGAAGAGAGGGGAAGAAAAGAGCGGCTGGGTTCAGAGAATGCAACCCGAAAAGGAATGACTGATGGTTGGGATACCGTAGCAAGAATGCGGCGGCGTGCGACGGACGGGCGTCATTCTTTTAAGTATCGGGAGGGCCATGGGAACGCGACTGAGACGAACTGCCGCCATCGATCCCCGAGCCTTTCATCTCACTCACACATGGGTAAGCGCATAAGAGGCGACAATGACGGAACAGACTACGGAATATGGGGAATGGGCAACGATGTTGCATCAAAGAATATCCATTGACCTCGCGGGCGTCTTCGAGGTGTGGTGGAGTGGGAGATTAGCAGGGTCTTGGGAGAACTAAAGGCTCAGAGCAGGGGGAAGTTTAAGGCCCCCCTCTCCACTGATGGGGCAGCCTGATACTTACTTCGCACTTGCCCAGACCCAGCGCGGGAAGGGGGGTCCGGAGCTAGACGTCATCCAGAGTAGGGGCTCCGTTTTCTCGTTGCTTCTTGAGAGAGGTTGGCAGAAGTCGTCGCCGCCGCCAAGCAATTGGTGATTTATGGAGAGGGAGTAGAAAGCAGCAGAAAGTAATCTGTAATTGCGTGATGCTAGGAAGTGAGTGCAGAGTATTTTACCAAGTACGTACTCTGTAGGTAAGATTGATTGTCATCACGGAGTGGTAGGGCCTGGGATACTTCAGTACATTTCACTAACACAACACAGTCAGCACTTGACTGCCGAGGTATCTCATTGCCTACCAAGGGAACGGTTCTCGACGTTGCAAACCCGTTCCAAGGTAAGACAAGATCTTCTCTTCAGTCGATTTGACAGCTTCAATACCACGTGTGATGAATTGACGATCCTCTAAGGGAACCCGCAATGGTTGATATCTGATAGACAGTGCTTGCTGCTGGAGAGGTAGCATCGTGGGGATAATAGTGCTCCGTCCGTTCTGGCAACAGGGCGGAGACGGAGCTGACAAACTGGAGGACATGCTCCGTGCTCCATGCTCCGTGCTTGCTCCCATCGAGCCTTCCTTGCAACAATGCATCGCACCTCCTCACATTGTCATGAAGAGCACCAGCTCACGTGCATGCATAAGATAACAACCTAGGTAGGTACCTGAGGCTCCAGCACAACCACTCCATACCTGCTCCGTATTTTCCAAAAACATCTTCCACCATGGAATCATCGTCACTCCTTCGTTCATCACGTCCTTGGACGTCAACGTGGGGTCTAGAGGCTTGGTGTCAAGCTCTGGCCACAAAGCGGACAGCTCCAACCCTAGCACAAGTTCAAGCCAGGGCGAATCTCCCTCAGAATCCCTCAGACTCCAGTGCCCTGACTGTTATTGACCAGGGCACCCATATCTCGGACTCGACACCAGCCCGACCCTGATATACACATCCTAGCTCTTAATTCCCCTAACTGATCCTCCTGGCGACTTTCCTAGATCGGTTCCATCTTGGGAAAATCAGACCACCTGGCAGGGGGCTAAGTTACAGAGGGCCCTTGATCCCGGTCCTGGCTCTGAGATCACCATCCCAGATTGCCAAGCCAGAATTCTCTGGACAATCGACGAACAAAGGGGCGGCGGCAGCGTCCGCGGTGGACCAGGTTCTCCAGGCCCACAAGGGCTTTCAACTCCCGTTCTCCCGTTCTCCCGCCCTCTGGCCCTTGCGGCAGTCGAGACAGAAACTCACAACAATTCCCCGATTGCTTCAACGTCCGGCCCACTATCTTCAACCACCTTTTCAAGCGGAAGATTCCGTACAAAGAAGTTTCACTAGCAAGATTTTGACTCTACTACGGAGCATTCGCATGTGCTCCATATGTACGGAGGAATCGCCCTTTACCCCAATGGGAGGATTGTTTCGAACTCCGACTTCGCCCAGGATGTGAATCCCACTGAACTTCGCGTTCCTGGATCCCCCTGTCCTTGCGCGCGCTGAGCATGTCCATGCCAGGTTAGCCAACAACATCCCCGGCATTGGTCTCCACAAACACTGGTCCTGCAGCCGGTGCTTGACGGACTCTGCAAAGCTGCCTCAACAGGGACCGGCGTGGGAAAATCTTGTAAGCCTCCGGGCTCATTTTCTCTCTTCTCACCAGTCTGGCTGCCCTTCACAGTGCAGTTGCCTCTTGCGTATTAGTCTCGTCTAGACTTTGCATGTCCCCCCCAAAACACGGTTCGGTCGATGGTCGTCTGCGAGTGCATCGACCAGCAGTTGGGAAAAGAAAAGAAAAAAAGTAAACTGCGGTTCCCTTGGACGCCAGCCACTCCCAGACAAGGACCAGATTCAGGTTGATTTGTGGCGACAGACAACGGCGGTATGGCTGGCGTGATAGAAGATCAATTCTACTTCCGGGATTCCTCCCCAAGTTTCAGTCATCCGTGACCTTAAACTGCCACCTTCTCACCTACTTTCCAGTCACGGGAAACAAGGTCATAGAACGGTTGAAAAGAACGCTTTCCCCATCCGATCCGAGTACTCGGGTCTGCGTCTGTGTGCATCAGACCCATTGACAGGCCCCTTCCAAACCAACAGCCCGGGGCCTTTGTCGATCTTGATATCCGACAAACATCTGTCACAATGTCTGCGCCGGCTTCACCAAGTCTACCCATTGACCCCGCGAGGGCTGCGGAGAGCAATCTGGGCCGCATCCTAGGTGTTACGACGACCGTCCATGTTCTCGCCCTCACTTTTGTTGGCCTTCGACTCTACGTTCGACTGGGTATGGTCAAGTCCGCAGCACGAGATGACTGGACAATGATGGCCTCAGTGGTGGGTGCTCTTCACCAACACCCCTTGCCAGATACTGGGGATATGGAGTATTAACTTGTCCCAAACAGCTTTGCGCGCTGGGCGGCTGGATCATCTTTGTGATACAGAGCTTCTATGGACTCGGGCGTCACCAGGATACGATTGACAAATTGGACATGATCACGTTCCAAAAAGTCGGCTTCTGGCAATCCATCATCTCTGCCACAGGTGCCATGGCTCTTCTCAAGATCTCCATCGCCCTCAACCTGCTCAGACTCAGCCAAAGCAGATGGTATTTCTGGTCGTTGTGGGCAAGTATTGGTGAGCACTGCCATTGTCTTCTCGTCACACTTTCGGAGCCCTTACTGACGGAGAGACAGTCTTTGTTTCGTCCTACAGCTTCATGGGCATGATGACATTCTTCTTGCATTGCCAGCCAATGGCTTTCCACTGGGACCCGCGCATCGAAGGCGGCAAATGCTATCCGATCGATCTCTTTATCAAGTTCTCTCTCATTAACACTTGTTGGTTTTCTTCCCATACATGACGGAGTTTCGCTAACCTCGTAAGCCTTCAACATATTCACCGATGTTTTGTTCGCGACCTTCCCCGTGCCCATCATCTGGCAGCTTCAGATGAAGCTCCGAACCCGACTGTACCTGATAGGCATCCTCAGCTTGGGATACATGTGAGCTAATCTCCACGATTCCATAACTCCGCTCCACGTCGGCTGACGAAAGTGCCACAGCGCCGTGATCATGGGCATCTTGAAAGCAGTCTTTCAAATTAACTTCGCCAGAGACCCGGACAAGACATTGTAAGTCAAAAGATCGATCATATGGCCTCCCGCGCAGCTTTGTCGTGCTTACAAGATGGTTCAGCAACCAATGGATTCAGTTTTGGGGATTGTAAGTCAAAAAACACTCGGGCAGCAGTGGTGATATCTAACAATGGCCAGTCTCCAACTCAATCTTGGTATCATCGCAGCTTGTGCCCCTTCACTAAAGCCTCTCGTGAGCAAGGCTCTCAAACTCTCCTCCTACTACGGATCACAGCGATATGGGGATCGATCCTACGGGCAATCACGGTCTCGGCGGATGACGGGTGGCCGGACACCCGCAGGCACTTCCGACCAGTCCAGAAACAACGACTTTGAACTTGGCGACCGTCGGCTCGAGGGCGAGGCCAGTACACGAGGTGGCATGACAACAACATTCTACAAGGCTGGTGGCTCCGATGGAAACCGATCCGGAAGCGAGGAGATGATCCTTGGAGATGCCCCGTACAAGGGGATCATCCGCACAACGGAAGTGACCATCCATCGATAGACCAGGGCGAGAGACTAATACAACCCGCCGGGTTGGGCGTATGGTGGGAAAAGATCTGACTTTATTCACAAGGTTCTGAAAAAGGATGGGATCGACATTCATGGCGTGCTGGTTTCATTAGCTGGAAAGGGGAAACGAATAGAAGCAATCCTTGAGTCATTCGATACACGAACTGCTGGACATACCAACCCTGGCTCGAACCTCCCGAGTCTTTTCACAACAATTGTCGTGCCCCCACCCTGTGAAAGAGACAACAACGCTTGAATCCCGGTCCGCGACTGGAGTCTTGAAGAAGTGTTCCCTCTCTTTGCCGAGTCCGGATCGCGCAGAATCTCAACACCAAAGCCCCCCCCGCCTGCGGCTAAAAGGCTAGGAATCAATCCACAAGCTCTTGACGGGCCTTGAGATGAGTGACCTGGCTCATCTTTAGTTCGCTTGCGCAAGCCAGCCAAGGTCATCCCGCAGCCACCCCCGTCACCCCCAAACGCCTCCAAAGGACGCACCCACAAGGAACTCCGTTTTGAGGCAGAGATTTTTACAAAAAAGCGTCAACGGGCGGCCGCCCCTCAGCCGCACGTCTGAAAGAGGACACAGAAAAAGAAAATCTCTACGGTGCCAAGAATGGACGTTGAGGCGAGGCGGTTTCGGGCTACCAGGTTTGAGTGACGAAAGCCACAACTAGGCCCTAGCTCGAGGTGAATGAATGAGCTCTTTTTGACAACGGGGGGCGAGAGTTGACGTCGCGGAGTTGAGAGAGGGAAGCAAGGAAGCTCTTGTCCCTAGTCCGCTTCCTGCAACTAAGCTTTTAGCTTATGGACTGGTTGGACTAGATGCGTGACTGGCTGTACGGAGTAGGGTTTCGATAAACTATCAAGGTCTGGGGTGGTTTCTTTGTCGCACAAAGTTGAAGTTACACCGTTCCTTCGGACGACATGCCAACGTTGGAGTTCCCTTTCGGGGGGGGGCTCTCGAACAGGTTCATTCTCCATGTCCGCAACCAACACGACGCTGCCGGGGAGGAAAAAAGACGTTGCATACGTCCCAGGAACCAGCGCTCCGGAATATCTACATACCCCTGCCTGGAAGCTTCAACCCTGTTCCCGGTTCCTCACAGGGGTTCTTGTTTGACGGCGGAAGCCCCTGCATCTTGGCGTCGATGGCGGGGTTCGGTACAATGTTGTAGGGCCAGATGCTAGATTGGGGGTCATCAAGGGAAATCACCGTGATGCTCAATTGAGATGAGGGAAACTGCATCGTCTTCTCGATTGGGTCTTGTCCAGCCTTGACCATTGCTTTGTTGGGAGGCTCCGGTTGGAAATAGCTCGTCCCTTACACCAAAACTACCCGACGTGAACTCTGTATATACGATCCCGCCCAAACTAGAGCTACCTAATCTGCCCGGGACAATGACAGTCTCCGGCTCCCCGTGTTTCTAAACCGCCTCTCCTCCAGTGGCATTCCAACCGTCTCCTACCGGGTACCAGCTTCCGGAGAGCCGTCTGACCGTGTGACAACCAGCCTCTTCCTAAATTGCGAGTCGCTGAAGTCGATTAAACAGCGGCGTCCCCCAACCGGTGACGGGATCCCATCCTTTGACGGCCTTCCATCCGGCGCCAGGAATCACGGGCGAGGGCAGTTGCCAAATGCTTGTGCCCTCACAGCCGACTGACTTACCCCTGGTGATGCTAGCAAGCTATGAGCGGACAGCACTCAAGGGGGCAGGGAGATGTAGGGTGTTGGGGGCTACTCACTCGGTGAAGCCACTGTGGCCAATCTTGTAAATCCAGGGGTTCAGGAAGCCCATCGCCGGCTTGCCTTTCCTAAATCGCTCATTATTGATGAGAGCGATCATGGCACCGAACACGGGGGCAGATGCACTGTAACATCATTGTCAGCAAGGCGGGCTGTCATTTCGCGGCCCTGGAACCACGACCGACTCACCTAGTGCCGCTCGCATTCTCCTGGACGTCATGGTTCATGATTTGATAATTCTCCGCGACGGCCGCCACGTCCGGATGAGCCCTCCCCTTGGGATTGTAGTAACCTTTCCACTGATTACCAATCTTCCGGAGATACCCCTTTACTGCCTTGTCCTGCCACCACGGGCGAGACCAGTACTCGGAGAAGCCACCGCTGGACATGTAGGAAGCGATCTCGGGGCTGTTGCTCTCCGTCCCGCCGACGGAGGTGACGTATGGACAGGCACCGGGGAAGCCTGGGAGGAACTTGGTGGTGTTCTTACCGTCATTGGACATACAGGAGGCGCCAGGGCCGAGGTCACCGGAGGCAACCACGACGGAGACGCCACGGGCACCGAGCTGGCCGAACATATTGCAGACTTGGCGGGCGTATGACTTGGGAACATGTTGCTCGTTGATTCCGTATGAGATGGAGATGACTTGGGGTAGGTCCTTGTCAGGGAGGTCGAGGAGATACGTGGTGAGCTCAAGGAAAGGCTCGATGTATCCCTCTTCGGTATTGAAGATGCTAAGAAACAGCCGTTAGTTTTACCCACTGCCTCCAAATATCGCGGTCCAAACATACTCGAGATCAGGGATAAAATCATGGTTCAGACCCCCAACGGAGATGTATCGCACCGGCACCTTGTGAGCCAGGGCAATGGCGTACTGCATATCCAGGTTGGCCTCGCCACTGGGATACTCGCCCTGTGGATTTCCTCCTCCGTTGACAAGAGCGACGGAGAAATTCGTGCCCTGCAGATCAGGTGCGAATCGCCGGAGGAATTCTTTGAGTTGATCGTACTGGGCAGCTTGCTACAGCCTTGTTAGTTGCTGCGACACTAATCGACAGCAGAAGTATTGCGGTACTTACTCCCAGGAAACCAATGATACCATAGAGGGACTTTCTATGTGCCCTCGGGTAGTCGTTCTTGGGCATCTTGTACAACTTGCGCAGGCACGCGGGTGTTATTTCGTCCTTGCACTGCTCCAAGTTGGCATCCCCAGGACGGCCGCGCCGCTTTATTTTCCCATTGTTTGAGGCCTTCCTTTCGCCTGGGGACTCTTGCTTCGCATCTCGGGAACTCTTCAGGCTATGGAAGAAGGTTGTGGGCTGAATTGTTGTGATGTGGTCACGGACTTCGATGGGCACAGAGTACTCCCTGGTTCGGACCACCCGCTCGTCGTCACGCGCGAACACACCAAATCGTGTGCTGAGAAGACCTTCGGCCTGGCCAACAGTCGTTCGAACATGTACCCACTGGCCGTCGTCGCGAATCTGGTGCTCCGGGACACCAGCATCGGCGAGCCAACGCTTGACAGAGTCACTGGCTTGCCGGGGAGGGCTGAGGAGAGCTTTGGCAGCATCCCGGGACAAGTGTTTGCCGTAGTTAGGGTGGGAAGGGTCTGAAACTTCATACAGCGTGCGCTCGAGGAGCTCTTGGTCTTCAGAACGGAGGCCAATGGACAATTTGATGTCTTTGTTGGGGGAAGGAGAGCTGACTTCTTCCCATCCGGCGGGTGTTCCGTTCAGTAACTCGACGACTACCGGACTAGCCGTGGTCAAGGTGACAACTGCGCCGAGGAGGATACCCCAGCATCTCAGCATCTTGACAGCCATGATGGCCCTCGGTAGCTTGGATGGGATTTGTTCAAGGAGGTTGCAGGGTGGTTATGAGGGGAGTGTGCAATTGTCAAAGTGAATCTGCGGCTTGCCCCTTCCTCATCGCCATCTAGAACAGGAGGAAAGACCCTTTATATCCCATCGCACCTCCTCCGAAAATATTATCAATACCCGAACAGATACCTCACATTCTCTCTCCCATTGATGCAGTTCTCCTCCCGAACGGCGAGCCGCGCTGGTCGTGCAGCTATTCTTGGTCCAAATGCGGCAGGTGGATATTTGAAGAACAATATGAAGGACTCTTCATATTGTTGTGGCACGTACCACCAACAACAGCAACAACACATCCCAACGGTCCCAACGACACGGGCAGCCCCAGATCCGCGCTTGTGGCCATGTGCTAGGAAATACTTGAGTGAGCCAATGGATGTACTCCTGGCGCAGTTGTATTTGCCAGATTGAGGAGCGAGGTTGGTTTGTTGGTTGGTGATCGTCTGGGAGATTATTTTCTCATGTGAGAGGCGGCTGGCATGGAAGAAGCGTTCTAGAAAAGCGGGTGGAAAGAAGGAAGTCGGGTGGAAGCAACCACATTTCAGAAGGTAGGTGATCCAATTAGAGCCGGCGACGCCAACATCAAGATCTTGCGGCGTCTTCGCTCTCACAAAAGCAGCCAGGGTTGGTAGTAGTAGAAGTTGCTGATGTTACCACCAAAGACGAAGCCCCCCAGCAGTGTCTTGCTTGACCAGTTTGCCCCAAAAGAAACCCCACCATACAAACTACTTCGTAGTACACACGACTCTGAGTGGAAGAGATGGAAGAAATGAAGGCATCCGAGCTTTGGCTTGGCCGTTGCAGTTATAGCTATTGTTCTCGTTGTTCTGACTCGTCATGTGGACTATCGGGACGGAAGATGCAATGTTTCGGCTACTGACTTGTCGAGGAAATGAATTCCTTCGTTGAATAGGGGAATTTCAACAGGGTCAGATCTCTCCCATGTTGACTACCTACTTATGATGAAGATATTGATTTCGAAAAGAGACCACCATGTTCTGTATCGGTCGTGAGAGCTTCCATCCTACCATACCTGCCTACCCTGTTCCCATCCATTCCAGGTTGCACTGATGTTGGCCTTGGACTGCCTCCTGCCTCAGGCTTACCAGCTCCAAAGCTCATGTGGGGCCCAGCCTCCTCTTTCTGTCCCGTCCTCACCGCAACTCAGGGCTCCCAACAGGCAACAGCCCGACAGCCCCACCATACCACCATCCCATTGGACCAAATTCTGCCGTCCTCGCAATCACCAACCCCCTTCACCGCCCCCAAAATCTCTATAAAATACCGACCTCACCCGCTCAAGCTACGCTTTTCCTTTTCTCTTTTTCTCCTTAGCTCTCTTTGCCTTTTGGCTTAGATCAAGTGTAGTATCTGTTCTTTTCAGTTTAATCTCTGAAAGGTCTCTAAGGAGACCAATCGTGATTATTCCTATTTTTGGACTTCGGGTGGTTTCCGCTGTGCTTGCACATGATTCCACCCACAGTGTCCCTGGTATTACACTGCCTCCAGGTGACGCGAATCACTGCACGGGCTCATTCTTTTCATTGCTTGCTCAGGCTTGCCTGGGTGGTGAGGAAGAGAGAAATTTGGGTTGAATGAACTTGTGACGCTGTTTCCTGTATGCAATATCGTTTCGACAAGCGTGAAAACCATGTCCTGATGTGCACGTCAAAATGCTGTGCTCCTGCATGACAACCAATCCGTAAACAAAAAAATAGAAAAAAAAACATCTACATTCATTTATTTCATCATCTAAATTGTCGGGATCTTAACCCAGCTGTCCATCAAACCTTCCATCTTCCTTTTGTCATTGGCCTTGCATATAGTCAGCTACCTACCTAGCCTCCATCCACCACCTCCACAGAGCCTCATCATCATCACAAACCTTCCTTCATCCCTCCCTCCGTCCACAAACCACCATCACCATGTCCTCCGACACCCCCCTCCTCGACCCCGCCATCTTCTCCCACCTCCAGGAAAAGCTCGAGGAAGAGACTCGTGTCCGTGATAACCTCACGCAGATCGTGCAGCGTCTCGAGCGCGCCGTCGCCACCGCTCAAGGCCTCCTCTCGCGAGTCCACTCCACGCCCCGCGCCCGCTGTGAGATTTTTCATCGACCCTTTGTTCCCCCTCCCCCCACCCAACTGCCGCTGCTGGCCTCTTTAGAAGACGGAGTAGCTAACGTGGGTTGGTCGTGATCATGTAGTCCCTGCCCTGGTGGCACAGGTCGAAGATGCCATCAAGGAAGAAGTAACCATCGTGGGGGAGCTTAACGAGGTGGCCAGCCAGCACCCCTACTATAAGTTTGTTCCCAACCATACACTCGAAAAAAAAAAAAAAAAAAAAAAAAAGACAAACCAAAAAACCCCCCCCCCCCCTCCCTCCGCCCCCCCCACCCCCCCCCCCCCGCTCGCCTCCCCTCCCCCCTCCCCCCCCCCCCCCCTCCCCC
>JABFFI010000039.1:0-16306 GCA_013623725.1 Fusarium robinianum | reverse complement strand
GGGGAGAGAAGAATGGGGGGGCGCGAGGGTTGGACCTTGGGGGGTTGGACCCAGGACAGGACAGCCGGTAAGATGGTAGCACCAAAGCAACGGTGCAAGGCTTGTTAACGTTATCGTTCCCCAGACTCGACGGCAACCCACCAGCAAAGAGAAGATAGGGCGGTGGTATCCTGGATGCGACGAGGGGCCTGACAGACAGGACGGGGGGGGAGAGGTAGTCGAGACAGGCGGATGCCAAGCGATGCGCGTGAGAGGGCCGGCAAAAGTTCCCTCGCCTAAGTTTCCCAGAAAGGCAAGCCAATCTACTGTCTCAAGGAGTCTCAAGCGTTAGGTCGACCGCGGGGTCTGTTGGAGCTTCTGGAGATAAGAGGGAGAGAGTGTGAGGAGTATCCTCGGTATCAGCAGTTCTGGCTGGACTGAGGGAGCCGTTGGGCATTTGGGGAAGCCCCGGGACTTAAGACCAGCAAGGGGTAAGATGATGGGGGCACTGGAGTTTGGGGGAGGGGCTCGAAGAGAAGGGCAGAGAGCATTGTTGTTGGTTGGCAACAGGACCTTCTATCCCATGGCAGTGCTGATGCTGGACAGGAAACGAATGGAGGAACGGACAGGGCTTGATGACAGCTAAAAAGAAGGCCCGACAAAGAACACACCAAGGCGGCAACGCCATCCATGGCGTCGACTAGCGACCACTGAGAGCCACTGAGAGCCACTGAGAGGGGAGGCTTCAGGGGTGGGCATGGGAGGCATGCGACCATGTTGCCTGAAGCAGAAGGTGGAAGAGGACCGGGGGGAGCCACCACAGACGTCGAATGGCACCAATCATGACGATTCGATACCGGGCCCTGGCACCCGAGCCCTGGAAGGAAATCTGCCGAGGGGGGCAAGCATTCCAGCGCCGTCACCTGCAGACCAAGACGCGGGCTCGCCGCCAAAGGCTGGGCTGTGAGATTTCCAGAAAACTTCGGCGTCTTCTCCCGTCTCTGCTTCTCTGCATCTCTGCGTCGCTAGCAGGGAGGAATCCGGAGCTCAGGAGCGCCACCGACGACGGAACGGGGTGGGTGGTCTCTTTCCGCGTCCCTGACGAAGCCAGCCCGTCCTCTGGCGCAAACTGGTACCTACTTGTACTTGGCGAGCGGGCGGGGAGGAGAGAGGAGGAAAAGATTAAAGAGAGAGAGGTGTGGTCACTGGCCACCTATTTCTCTCATCGCCTCCCTCGCTGTGTCTTTGACGCACAACCTAGGTATCCTCCCTCAGGTCGACGGAGCCTGACTAACTAACTACAACCCATTCTCCCTTCCGACAGGCCTACTACCTACCTTTGGGCTGAGAAACTCTGTTGGACGTCGCTGATCCCCCGCTTTGTTTGCAAGGCGTCCGGACGTGGCGCCGCCACGCTTCTCTTTTGGCCTGTTGTCACTGAGGCCACACGAACGGGATGGTCTCACATTTCACCCGGCTTAGACCTGCCTCCCTGCTAACACGGCTGCAAGCCTCTATGATGACAGGGTTCATGTTAACGCGGAGACCGCGGAACGCAGAAACATGCTCATCAATCTGCGCAGACACGAGTCGCTGTTCTGACGCGCAACGGATTTCCCTCGACTTCTTCTCTCGCCTGTCAGCCCCCTGGAATCAGAGGCGCCAAGTGCCGAGGGTACGGAGACACTGGAGTGTAATCGCCAACGAACCGAAACATTTCTCGAGGCTGAGTGGGGTTTCCACGACTCAAGCTGAGTGAGATGCTGTCTTTAAATCCGCCCTTCGCCGACGCCGCTTTTGTTTCATTTCCGTTGGGGGCCGAGAGACTGCAGAGAGGAGAGTGAAGAGAACGAAGTCGACATCGGAGGCAACGAGCATGAAGCTTCACCGAGCTCACTCTCGGAATGGGACCATTCAATAAAAGAAATACGAGCACGGAACGATGGCTGAAGCACAAACTAAAATGCGGCCAGACCTGGCTGGTTGATTTGAAGCAAGTCCGAGCGTGTCGGGGGAGCGATCCTTGTATCGCCTATCCTTCGATTCAACCCACCGATCACGATAAAAATAGCCGTCTCTTTTTTCTCACCCACGCGGCAGTCATCTCACGTTTCGGATTTCCTGGCTAGATATGCTTGGTTTCAACCCCCTCTGAACGATTCCCTAGCGACCACATACCTACGAAGTATGCCTCACGCAAGCAAACTCTGGACACGCCGGCCGGGGCTTGGCTGACTCGGCCGAGTACGCGGCCGAATGAGATCGGAGCATGAGGCAACTGTTGCGTAGACAATGATGTCGAGACACACTCGAGACGCGCCCAGAGTCTCTTTACAGGGGATAGGCCACCTAGTCTAACACCTATTGCCTACTTCTCTCCTCTGTCCTTGTCTCCTCGACTCAATAGCCTTTGATGACGATTATCACTCACGATGCGCGACATGCGCCACCAACCCTCGAGGTCGAGACTCTCATCCCATCGACAGAGCCTGACCTGATCTGCAACAAGGTTGCGGAGATGACGCCGCACTGGCAGCCCTCATTCCCGCAAAATGCTCAAGACACGGGAGGCTTTTTCAGCTCCCCCGCCGTGTCTACGACTCAGTCAGAAATCTCCCTTTGGCTCTGTTTTTTTTTTTTTAAATCACCATGCCGCGAAGCGCTTCATCGGCACGAAAAACGGAAAGACTTGATTCCCCAAGCGAGCCAGGAGGCTTCTGTCGATCACACGCCCCCCTTGGTCGAAGACAGCCTGCATAGCCATATCGAGCCACTCGGGATGACGTGCACATATGTAGCACATGGCGCATGGGGGGGGGAGATATGTACATACATCTGTACATAGGGCGCATTGTTAACTTGGCTCCCGTTCGTTCTAGTCTCGTCCCCCGACGTGGACAGACATCAAAGGTCTTTGCCGAGACAGCGATCAGCAGAGGGAAAAGACCAGCAGCCACAGAGGCGCTTCGTATGCTTGGTATTGTAAGGTACCAAATGCCGGGTTGCTTATGGTGCAGGTCGAAGGGCAGAGGGGTGCAGTGAGATGGAGACACGGTTCGTTTGCGATCAACGGCCTCTGCTACCTACTTGACAATTACTACTAACGTAGACAAACGGTGTTCTACGGTACGGCGGAGGGTCCTGCATGATGCATCGTCACTGGCCGCAGGGCGAGAGGGGAGGTGGTTCCTAAGAATGGCCCCCGAGAGGGAGGAGCGTGGAGGCAGCCAAGGTCTTGTTTTCTCACGGTTGCGGTCGCCAGTCTGTAATGTGTGAGTCTGGGCGGAGTCTATTGTAGTAGAAATATATCCCGGATCCCGAAAGTATTGACCCGGACAAAGTGAATGATTCAAGATTGGTGAGAGGTTCACAGACGTGTGTGCTGCCGTCAACGGGTTTCTGCCATCTCTCAACTTCATCTAGTCCGTTCAAGCACTGGGTCTTGGGAACACGGTTTAACGCTGTCCATGAGCTGTCACGACCTGATGAAAGCATCATCTCTTGTTGTCAACGTCCTTTTCTTTCTTCATTCAATATCCTACACGGCGTGAAATAGCATACTGCATAGACGCACCAAACCCCCTAAAGTCAAACAGCTCCCCTGACCCGAAAACATAGCAAACCACGTAGTAAAGAAGAATAAGTGGAAGCAAAGGGGGGCCAGAGAGCCAAAAGGTAGCCAGAAGAGAAGCAAAATGAAAACAAAAAAGAGACAGAACAAAGAAGCAGAAACGGGAAAAAAAGACGCAAGAAAAGAAAAGAAGAGAAACGCAAAGGGGGAATATACAGTTTTGATGTAAAAATTTTACAGAAAAAAGCTCTTCAAAAGAAAAAAAACACCTTGTCTATCCATTTTGGTATACCTTTTTCTACCCCAAGAGCTTACGCATGGTATGATATATAAACAACGATGGAAAAGAACATCGTGGGTACTAGAGAAAACGAATGGAAGTAGAAAGAGGAAAAAAGGTTAGAAACAAAAAGAGAAAAAAAAAGAAGATGAAAAAGAAGTGAACAGCCAGGCACATCAGAAGAGGAGCTAAAACTACAAGTAGCACGCGCAGTCAGTAATCAACAAAAGGACAAGAAAACACCATTGCCAGTTTCCCATTGCCAGTAAAAAGAAAAGCACCGTTTGATGTCCCCCTGAATCCCTTACCACCTTTGTCCATGTGCCGTCATCGTATTCTTTGGTGTGTAAAAAAAGCTCAGCGTCAGGAGACGCTTGAGTCTGGTGGTAGTTCTTTCTTCTCTCAGGGGTGGTGAGACTTGAGCCATCTTTGGTGTAAAGTGGTGAAAAGCAAGGCCGATAAAACTGAAGTGATCGGATGAAGAAGAAAAAGAAGAGCGAACGAAAACGTCCACGGTTGAAGCGAACGGGGCAAGTTCTCGTAGGTCGGTAGATCGTCAAGCATCAGTTTCCGTGACCACGTCCAACTCATCACACTTCCTCGCCATCCTTCTCTTCCCTGAAGCGAAGGCCACCTTCGACCTTGATGCCGCCTTGTACCCAAGGTTGCTTAGCCACCTTCCCGACGGTCCAGCGGCTTCTTGAGCGCTTCAACAATCCTTCTGTAATCTCCATGGCTCCGAGAAGCCCCTTCTCTTTAAACTTGGCTTCATCGCCATCATTGTCAGTATCGTCGCCAGCATACTCAACCCATCGCCACTCCACCCGAGCGATCCGGTGGCTGGTCCGGCTGCGCATACGATGAGCATCGCTCATACCTGGATGAGGGTCGAATGGGAGGCGAGCTTCGAGCAGGGCGTATAGCAATACTCCAAGGGACCAGGCGTCTGTGGCGCGGCCGTCGTAGGGTTGGCCCATAATCACTTCAGGGGCAGCGTAGTCATCAGAGCCACATCTGGTCTCCAGCTTTTCATCATCAGCGATGCGGCGTGAGAGACCGAGATCAGTGAGAATGATGACGGAGTGAGAGTAGGTAGCCCAGTCAATCGAAGGATCGGCAAGCTCCGAAGGCGTCAGGTTCACAAGCACGTCTGCATACAAGTTAGCAAAGCCAGTCATAACTTTTAAGGGCCATAAAGAATTCTTACTCTCGAGTTTGACGTCCCGGTGGACAATCCTCCTTTCATGAAGGTAGCTCACTGCTCCAACCAACTCGGCGAAAATCCTTCTCATCAACGGCTCCTTAAGAACCGAACGGTGTGCAGTAGCGATATCGAATAGGTCCCCGCCAGGGCAGTAGCTCAGGATGAGGATGGCGCGGCTTGGCTCGATATTCCATGCCTTGAGATCAACAAGTGACGGGTGATGGATGGTCCGCATAATCTCCAGTTCCCGCTTCAGGCTCATTTCGACACGTTCTTCGCTGGCGCCGCCTCTTGGGCCATGCTCGCAGATCTTAACGGCAACAAGAGTTCTCCGGTCGAGACTCTGTTCAGGCTTGGGCGTCAACCGCCCATGATCAACCTCGGGCGAATCATCCTCGGGCTCAATCTGGCTGGTAGCCAGCATGACCCTACTGAAGGTTCCCTGGCCGAGCAGGCGGACAGACCTCCAGCGACGACGCTTCTTGTCTTGGCGTCCATATGCTTCGAAGTACTCAAATAGACTACTCTTGGGTTTGACAGTGCCATCAGCCGAGTCTCGTGAAGACTCACTCGGAGGCGGAGTCGGAGGTTGGGCGACTGATGGGGTCAGTCCGCGAGATTGGGCTAGGTTGAGCTCCCTGCGCATATGAGGTTCGAGCTTAGTCTCAGAGGTTTCGATTTTTGGATGCGTTCCTGAGACTGAGATTTGCCTCTTGGGTATGCCCATGTGATCGGGAATGTATTCGCTGACGCTTCGATTCCTAGTGTGGCGCCGTGGTTCGTTGCTGGCCGCAGGTTGTGACGGGACATTTTCACCTGGCTCAACGGCCGCATATATCTTGCGTTTTGGAGCACTTGCAATGGCCGCGTCAATGGATTCGCCATTGCTGGTGACGAGTACGGAGCCCTCTCCAACACTTCTGAGGCGGTGCTGTGGGGGTGACGTAGAGCCTGCTGCACTCAGCCTCTTCCAGGGCCCGGGCGAATCGCCCAACATCAGCGGACTCGGGAGGGGAGTGACGTCGCCCATCGCAGAAATGATCGGACTCGGAACGAGGCTGCTGGTGCCGCTAGCAGTACCTATGCTGTTCGCCAAGGCAGTTTTGAGGCTCGGTGTCCTCGAGATGGGTCGCAGGCTGCTAGCTGAAGCCCTTTGTTTCAGCGAAAGGGAACCACGAGATGAGACACTTCCGCTGCCGTTTCCATTGAATGATTCGCGACGGATTGGGGTGGAAGGATAGTGAGAGAAGTCGGTCGAGATGCGGAGTGAGCCAACAGGACTGTGCAAGTGCCGGTCGCTGGGGGACGCGTCCGCCGGGGAGAGCGTGTTGAATTGGAAAGGCGGCAGTTGGCCCTGTTGGAGAGGGGGCGTCGGCGCTATTGTGCTGGACCGGAAGTGGGCGAGAGGAGGCGTCGTGACGGAGACATCAGGGAGGGAGGATGCCGCCAGAGGGCTGCGAGAGAGGACGGCATGGGGGTTGTTGGAGCGACGAGACGCGGATGTGCAAACGGCAGCAACGGGAACGGGGACGGGTATGGGGCGGGAGGGAAACCCAAGGGAGGAGTCCCGGCCGGCAGACAAGTTGTTTGATGAGTCGCGGGAGGAATCGTCGAGGGGCAAGGCCATCGCAGTCCGGGGGGCGTGGGGCGTGGTCATGGCTCCGCGATCTCGGGTCGTCGGAGTCGATTGGGACCGGGATGGAGGCAAGCAAGAGGAGGAACGGGAAGGGGAGCAAACGTCGTGGTAGCCGAGAAGACGTGTCGTCGAGCAACGGGCTGTAAGATGAGCACACGGGTCAGCCTCTTTCCCAACAAGGCAATGGAACGAGCGAACCCGGCTATCTCAGTCGAAGTGGGGTGAAGAAGACTTGATAAGAGGTCGTCTCCAGGCGGTTGGGAAGGACAAGTATGACGTACACTCGGCGCCGAAGGGTCTGCGGAGGAAGCAAGAAGGCGAGAATGCGGCTTGAGGTGGCGGAAGTAAGATGGTTGATGGGGGTACGGAGAAGGGCCGGGCCTATGATTGTTGGAGGCGAAGGGAGGGAGAGAAAGAGAGGGAGAAGCGAAGAGGGAGGAGAAATCGACTGAGGGCTCTTCTATAACGCGAACATGAGAGGCGAGAATATCGATGGTTGTGTGTGTGTCGAAACAGAAGACGAAGTCCAAGGGCGACGGCGCGTGGGAGGTCCTCTCGCTCGGAGCGAGAGAGGGAGGAAGAGGGAAGAAAGAGAAAAGAGAAGAAGAAGAAAGGAATGGAGGAGTTCGAGAGGGAGAAGATCGACGTTGGATAAGGTGAAGGTTGGTTGGACGGATGGATCGTGCCTCGTGGGTCCCCCGTCTAGTAGTCCACCGTACTATGGGAGGTAGCTTGGTGTAGGTATGTGCAAGTCGCAGCCCAGGGAAGGAACCACCGACTAGGGGGTTGCGTCTTGCTGCTGCGTGCGAGACTGTCGTTGGCTAGCGATGGGAAAGGGCGACCGCAGATTGATGAATGGAAGGCGCGAGCGACCGACGGGGAAAGGGCGGCGGGTCCGGTCCCCTCAAATCGTCCCTTCCAACTTGGTGTGGTGCTTGCTGGTGGTGGTGGTCCCTTTAAACCTGTGACCTGTGACTGACCTGCACCGGCCACTTATTGGTGACGAGGTTCAGCGGGGGGAGAGGGGGCAGGTCACGACAACCAGCTACCGAAAATCTCACTTGTTGATGAAGTCGATTAGGCGTGCCTGGGTTATTCAATCTTGCGGCGGGTTCTCGGTTCTTGTATCCGTACCCTTGTAGCGTTTTGGAGGGTGGGAAAGGTACGTGGAGAGGTAAGTTGGGGAAAGTACCACTGAGGTTGAGTTTGGGTTTATGGTTGGTGTGAAACCTTTTTTTTTTTTTCCAGAGGCAAGAGCCTTGTAGCTAGCTACCTTCGAGGGTCTTTGGATGAGAATCTCAGAGTCAAAGGAAGCCGTGGATGAGGGATATTCCGACGAGGCGATTCAGCAACGTCAAAGGCGATACCTAGTAGACGCTGCTACTGCTGTAATAGCTTGTCACGCAGAAGTCGAGACGGCACGGAGTAGTCGAGGTTGGAAACCACAACAAAAAGCAAACAGGGGGGTACCCAGACCAGCGGGAGCAGGAGCAACCGACAACCAAGAGACGGAGCCGTGTGTGTGTGTCTGTGTGAGAGAGGAGCTAGCGAGGAATGACAAGACAAGACAAGGCCCTGGTCCCCTTTTCTCGGCTCAGCGATGGTCTCGTGCTAAGAAAAAAAAAAAAGCGAACACTGCAGACGATTTGGTGCAGCGTGGTCACTCTATGGTATGTTCGTCGGGCGTGGCGTGTGTTGAAGGGCGGATGAGTCGATGGATCGATGAATGGATCGAAATACCGACGGGCGTTGGGCAAAAGGGCAGGGCAACGAAAAAAAAATGAATGCACAAGCCAGGAGGAGAAAATGGTCACGCTGCGTGTGCGCATGGGCAGGTGTAATTTCCAGAGATCTGCTATTATCTCGACGATGGGGGATGGGGGATGGGGGATTTTTAAATTGAAAAGATGGGGAACTCGGATGATGATGATGAACAGGAACAAAGGAGACAAGGTTGGAATAATTTTGTTCTTGATGGATGTGTGCGTGTTGCTGAATGTTGTTGGTGAATGGGAATGAATGATTCATGAACAGGCTAGTTAGCTACCTAATTAGTTACTGAACTCCTCCTCACTTGCAGCCAGCATCAAAGACATTTAGACTTGGTATCTCCAGTCCCCCGTCGTCGTCGTTGTTGATCAAAAGCGGCACGAAGAAGATGGTGGTGTGGATAACCCCGGATGGGATAGGATATCAACGTTGCGTCGATGGAGAGGGGGGTCATTGTCAACCGCAAATATAGGTACATATAGAGTACCCCGAAATACTGAAGCCATCAGGGAATACATGAGCAAAGACTCGGACCTCCTCTTCCCCTCCTCACATGTGAGGAGTCTAACTAAAAAGAAAAGCTAAAAAGAAAAGAACACACAACCAAAAATAAATAAATAAAAATAAAACAAAAAGAAGAAGGAAAAAAAAAGTCTCAAGCTGCTGGCTGGCTCTCACTCGCCCCCGCCATCTCTCGTGTACCATCTTGTCCTTATGCAAGGTAACGTCTTTCTACCTCGTTACACCTGCACGCTCTGCACCGCCCTACTGCACTGCACCTAGATCCTTGTCCGTACATACGAAGTACATGAAGCCCCATGGCGTTCTGTCTCTTTGTGGCATTCCGAGAGTCGACGGAGGGAACCCATGATCGTTCGTTTCGGTCTTTGGGTCCAGATATAATAACGAGGGACAAACAAAACACATGACACAAAGAGGTGTGTGGTTTTGTAGACTTTTTTTGGTATGCAATTGCTATTACTGTGTTTAGAGAATAGGTGTCTGTCTGGGGTTTCACTCCGTCGAGCTACGGGACGGGCGTTTGAGGGTCTCGACTGGAAACTTGCACTCACTTTCTGACACACTCCTCCTCCTCTTCCTCTTCCTCTTCCTCCTCACTTGTCACTTCTGTCATTTTTGACTCTATCTATCCTATCATCGATCAAAGTCCCCTTGGTTCCCCAGTCTTTCTTCCTTCCTTCACCCTGCTTCAAGACACAAACCCATCATTCCATCCCAATCAATCCAACCAATGCTTCTCCTCCCATCTCTCCATCCATCCAATCTTTCTCCTCATCCTCATCCTCATCCTCCCCGCCGCCTAGCCACTGCCGCCCGCGCATACGGCCACTAAGAGCCCTACAATCGCCCACCCGCTCCTCCCTACCTCCCCCCTGCTTGCATAGGTACACACATACATACCTCCGCACCGCATCCAGTCGTGATCGACCCTGGAATCCCTCCATCCTCCTCCAGTTTCTACTCGTCAACCAGTTGATCATGACGTTGACCAAGTCTTTTTTTCTTCTTTACTCTGTTATCTGATTCTCCTCACCCGAGTATCCTTTTTTTTTTCCTGGTTTGCTTTGCAGTGCCGCTGTTGCCGCCCATGTCATTGATCCATCGCGGCCTCCGCCCGTCCCCCCCGGAGCCCCGAGTTCCCTTCCGTCCCGACCGGCCGGGATTCTCGGATTCGTTCCTTCAAAATGAATGAATATTTACAGCAAAACACCGACATCCCGATTCGGCAATTGGCCAGACAATTGCCACTTCCGGTAGTTGGATATCTAACATTTAACAACTACTTCGTAGTTAGCACGACTTCCAAAAATACGTTGAGATTCCGCACGCCGGCATCAGACAAGGCACCCATCCTTGACAATTGCATCATATCAATAGCCAATGCATCAAAGGACACGCCGACTCCGGCCAAACCCATCGCGTCACCGAGCCCTCCATCCGTTCCAACACTTCCAGGGTTTTGAAAACTTTCTCGGGTCTCGTCCTCTCCGCCATCACGGCATGGCACTCCGTCTCAACCTCTACCTGGACCACATGGTGTATCCGCCAAATCTATTGGTTCGCCTTTGAATGACATGCTCGCTTCCCTTTCTTTGCTCCAGCGGATGGATGAATCAAGTCATGTGGTGAGGCCCGTGACTTGGCCATAAAGACATGTCTTTGTCAGTCAAGGTCTTTAGTTGTGTTTACTCGGATGAGGAATGAATAAGTGCCTAAAGACATTACACACAACATACGGCAGGCACCCAACATTCCCTCAAGCCTAGCCTCTAGAGTAGACCAAGTGAAGGGCCAATATCTCTTTGTGTTAAACAGAAACACAACAATCACCCTACATATTCTTTACCCTCCTTATACGAGGTAAAAACCCTCTCACGTAATGCCTCGTGCTCGTCCTCTCACACAACTCACAAGCCCAGCCCAGAACCAGTTACCGAAATGACTCAATACGTCCATTTAACGACGCATCTGCAAATACTCATAACGCACATGTTTGTTTCACAGTACCACCCAGAGTTCCCCCTCGTGAGACCCAAAGTAAACCCGTCAGACCTATCACACAACATCACAACCCAACACACAGAACAACCACAACCACAACAACCATGACCCCGAAACGAGCATCTATTTCCGTGTGTTCCTTTCCATCTAGCAGCGCATACCGCACCGCCTCTCTGCTTCTCAGCGTGTTCGTATAGTCCCGTCGCAGAGCCGAGACGAACTCGTGTCTCGTAATATCCCAAGCCCTACCATCCCATCCATGTGTACTTCTCGTGTTCAAGCAGACACACGAAACCCAACTTAACCACCGACCAGCCATGTAAAACAAAAGAATGCCCTAAGCAGAAAAAATGACACCCTCCATCTTCCTCCCCCCGATCCCAAATACCGACACAAAGCCCCCCTCGCCCGTATATACCCCCATTATCATAATCATCATTAAATAAAAACAGCCCCTGACCCCAATTATATACAGCAAACGAAACCCAAAAAAAGAAAGAAGAAAAGGAAAAAAAAACTCCCCTGGAAATCCTTTCCATTTTTAGTCCCCAATGTAAGCAGCTGCCACACGCATCCCGTCAACCCCCTCGCTCCGCCCCCCATCATCATCCCACCACATCCAATCGGCAGTGTGCTGACCGCCGCTGCTAGAACCGTCGGCAGTCGTGGCCACGAGGGCGGTGGAGTGGCTTTGATCCGCTGCGGGTTGTTGGTGGTGCTGATGCTGGTTCTGGTGTTGGTGTTGTGTCTGTGGGTGGACGAAGTTGCGAGACTCGCGGGCGAATTCTGATAGGCGGTTAAGTCGGTATTGGTGTACGCGAAGGGCTTCGTCCGTGTCGCCGTTCTTTGTCAGTGCGTTTTCGAGGTTGGCGAGACATGTCAGGAGAACCCGCTCGTCGCCGTCGCAAGAGGTGATGAGGTTCATTGCCTCTCGGTACCAGTGGATAGCACCCGTGACGTCGCCTAGCTTGAAGCTCTGGTTCCCGAGTTGCAAGTTGATGACGGCCTGTTGTTCCAGGGGCATGTCGTAGTTCTTGAGTTTCTGCAGGCACGCCATCGCTTCCCCAATCTTGCCCTCGGCCTCCTTGGTCGCGCACAGGACCGCCGCCTGGGCGATGGCGAGTTCTGTCAGCCACGAGTGCTGTTTCCCCGTGGCGTCCGCCTTGGCTCGGTACCGGTTGGCGATTTCGAGTGACTCGGCGGGCTGGCCGTAGCTTAATAGACAATCGATGTGATCTCCGTAGAGGACGGCGGTCAGGTAGTTTGCTGGTCCTATTTGGTCTTCTAGTAACGGTTCTAGTGAGGAGTAGACGCGCGTCGAGAGTTCGTAATGTTCTGAAAAATGTTGAGATCCCAGGATGCTCCATATCCGAGCCATTGGATGGTTCTGTCCGAGGACTATGGGGACCAGGTCAGCCAGGTAAGTGGTGACCATCCGGGCAATGTCCTTCTTATGATGCCGCTCGAGATACCACAAGAGGCAAGCCGTGCGGATGGCAAATATTGGGCTCTCGGACTTTATGATTTCTTTTAGAGATTCAAAAGCCGGGTCTAGTAGAGCATGGATAGACGTCTTGTCCTTCCTCAGCATGGACTTATTCGCCAGGGCAAAGTTGGCAATTGTCCGCTCAAACAGCTCGTCGCTCCGATCACCAGGTTTGCGACCCACGCAGTAAACGTCGTACTCATGCTCCCAGGCGCCAGTCGAGAAGGACGACTCGACATAGTTCCGAAACAGACGAAGAACTTCTTCGACACGTAATACCTCCGGCGGTGGCGGCAACGACGGGCTCATGACTGGTGACGGCGTCCGGCACTGGACTTCCATGGAGGTCTGGATGCTGGGAACCTCGCCGGATTGGAAACGGGCGAAGAGACCAGGGTTCCGACGGATGTAGCGGTTGATGTTGTCGAGGTCGACGAGCTGGCCCCGGATAGTGAACTCGGACAACTTGCCTTGGGCCTCACGCTCCGTCTTCCGGATGAGAATGGACAAGACCTCGTCGCTCTTGAGTTTCTTATCGAGCCCCCATTTCCAGATCCTCGACTTGTACATTTTGACGCTGCAAGGGGAGACGGTTTAGCCATTTCAACGACCTTTCTTTCTCATACAAGGGCGGATCAGCAAAAATGAAGAATGAAAAAAGAAAAAAACGCACGTCGCAGTGAAATCATGTTCCCGCTCAAGGATCTCCATCACCTCCTTGAGCGGCCTCTTCTCCTCCTGGTAGAGCCGCGTGATGACGGGCCTCTTCTTCTCCCACTCAGCGCTCGGGATGCGTTTCCCAGGCACTGAGCGGGCCATACTGATGTCGGTGTCATCCGAGTCACCGGGCGTTGTCCTGCGTCGAAGGGGTACGGCGCTCGAGGAGGCCATGGTCAAAAGCTGGGCATTTCAAGTCGTCGCCAAGTTGCGCTGGACGACGACGATTGGGTTCAGAGATGATGATAATGGTGATGAGGGGGAACAGAATTGAGGTTGCACGAGGGCGGCTTTTTCTTCTTCGTCGTCGTCGTCGTAGTCGTCGTCGTCACTAATTGTTTTGCGTGTTTGCTCGGATGAGTTGCAGAGTTCAAGGTATCAAGAGACACGACGCCATCTGCAAGCAAGCAATGCGAGAATGCAATGGATGAATGATGAATGGATGAGATGAGATAGGATGGGTGTGGGAAAAGAGAAAAAGAAAAAGACGTCAACATCGCCAAGCGGCTGAGTCAAAGACGGAGCACGCCAAAACCCCAGAGCGCTTCGCACGCCGCAGGCTTCAAACAGGCATGGAAGGCCAAGGCAAGGTACCTATTTCAGGCAGAGAGCAAGCGAGAGAGAGAGAGAGAGGATAAACCCTGGCCCCCGTTAACCCAAGACAGGGTACCTACTCAGCCCAGCGAGGCAGCCCATTTACCTACCTACCGTTACAAAAAACAACTGGGCTAGAAGCGACTGAGCCACGGTAACTAGCTAGGTAAACTGGGTACCTATCCCTCCTCCCCGCAAAAAGCGGACGACGAAACAATCATGACCCTTGTCCAAGTTCCGATCAGCTTCCTCATTGTTTTAACTGGTGGGACCGAGAACCATTTGAATGGGTGACGACGGGCAATGAAAATCTGCCCCTCCAGGCCTGCAAGTTCCAACCGAGTCTGCCCAAGGTTGGGGGCCGAGCTAGATCCTTCGTGGCCCGAAACGGACGGACCAGACTCGCTCGATTTCTTGCATTGAGAGAGCTCTGTGGTGTTAGATTGAGAACCTATCCATGATGCCATTTCATCTCTTGTTGCTTATCCTTTGTTTCGTATCGATCGTATCTGCTGAATGGCTATGTTCGCTTCGAAGTGAGTCTCTATCATCCTCATTCAACCCCCTCAACCCCGGCCGAGACAATAACCACGTCTGCACGACGGAATGAGTGCAGATCCTTGCTCCTTTCCACCTTTTCACTCTCTTCAGCCCTACCAAGACCAGCCCATTCGTGCAGCAAAAGTGCCCGCCCATTCCCATGCCCTCCCGAGAGAAAAAAGAGTGTGTGAGTCGTCATCCCTCCTCTGGGCAGCTATGCTTCAGCTCCCCCCCAGTGGAGTTTATCTAGCAGCTTCCAGTCCATTCCCTCAACCGACCAACCATCCAGGCATCGATCGATCTTGGTTTTCCGGATGACACGGACCGATTGCTCGCTCCGCCCCCTGGTTGCCGCTCGGGAAACATATCCACCCTAGTGAGTTGATACCGCTAACAACTCATGGCAGACAAGTTGAAGATCGCCCGACACTCGTGATGGTCATTGAACTCAAGTACTGAGATGAGGCCTCTATCAGAAAAGTGCCAGAGTCTCTCTCTATTCATCATATCTGCTTAGCATTATCTCTTCTTCACCTATCAATCGTCAACAGCCTCCCAGAAAACTCGTTATCAAACCCACTCACTCTCACCTTAACCACTCAGGCCAGATCCCTCAGCAGGAACCCATTACCCAACAACCGCTGAAACACGCCCTCACCATCATACTTCACAGCCACCTCCCTCATCTCCCTCACCGAATCGCGCCCATAACTCTTCAACACCGGCTGCGAAGCCATCGCGAAGCTCATACACAGGTAATCCAGCAACAACCCCCTCTCCCGCGCCAGCTGCTGCACCCTGTTGCCAATCTCCTCGAGGCTCCTCTTCGCCAAGGCATCGTACTCGTCGCTGACGTCGCTGTCCCATTCGCACGTAAACACCCACCCTAACGACCAGCTAGTCAGTCCTCGTAGATTGTCTTGATACTTCGGCGGCGAGACCTACAGCACTGCGGGACCTTTTCAAGTCCCATGATGTTTCCTCCGCGATCTCTACCGTATTGCACGCACGCCGTCCCTACCGGCTGCATCAGGTAGTTCAGGGTCGCCCCGTCTGGAAGGTTCTCGCACTCCCCCAACCAAGCATCATGCACCTCCATGTAGAAATCCAGCGACACTTTGGTCGTCACCGTACAAACCAACCGCCTATCCCACACCCGATCAGCACCACCAACTCCAAACCCAGCCCAAATCACCAACATTAGTGCCCGAGGGATAGAACTTACCTCTTAGGCTCCGGCGGGTGATGCACGGCATGCATAAGCGACAACAAGGTCCCCTTTGTGTTAGGCTCCAGCGTCACCATGACACTCTTGAGCTTGTAAAACGGCTCAAACGCCTTGGGTCTACCGCTGACCTGACTCGCGTACGGAAGCCCAGCGACTATGAAGTTCGAGGTAGCGCTGATGAACATGCCAATATTGGGGTCCGACTCCATAGCTTCCTGGACCTCGACGGTTGCCTTGATGATGTTGGCGAAGTCACCTGGCTGGTGGAGGTTGATGGCGTATTGTATCTCGAGCAGAGGATGCGTCTGGAGATCGAAGCGCGTCACGATGCCTTTGAACCCGTTAGCCCCTACCTCTCGTCCATAGATCCAAGTGAGCCACGAATTGCACCTACCAAAGTTAGAGCCGCCGCCTTTCAGAGCCCTGAAGAGATCGGGATTCGTGCGGGCATTGGCCTCGACAATCGAGCCATCCGCCAGCACCACCTACACCACCACAATCAGCATCACCCGTGATATCCTCTCAACCAACTCACCTCATAGTTCCTGACACCATCCGCCGCGACTCCAAAGAGATTGGGAAACGCCCCAATACCGCCTTTCAGTTCATTAGCTCTCCAAGCACAACAACACCACAACGACCAACCACAGCGACAAAGACAATGCCATCTGAATCGTCTCACTCACCTCCAAGACACGACCCCAGACTCACACCCCCATCCCTCCCCCCACAGCCCCAAAACCCCCCCGATCCAAGCCCTCTCAACACATCCCCCCAG
>JABFFI010000038.1:0-50001 GCA_013623725.1 Fusarium robinianum | reverse complement strand
CTAGGTTTATTTATAAATAAAAATTTAATTAATAATATTACTATAATAATATTTATATATATAATATTAGCTTATTTTATAATCTAAAATATATTAAATACCTATAGGGTAATTAAATAAAATCTAAAATTAAAAAATCGATTTTGGATGGATATCATTATAGTCAACCGTACCCACAACATCTCGGCATTAAGGTCGGGATATCTCTTTTTTCCGCAAGCGAGCTTACAAACTCTAACCTCAATCAAAATAGCATATTTCGTTCGTTTCCGTCCGTCGGCTTGGCGTCTCCCTCTATCCTCCAAGCATCCCATCTTTATGTACATATAAGATGACGCAAGAAACCGCTGGAGGACCTGAGGAAACCTTTCTTCAAGCGTGAATTTTGCGATTGTTTGTGGTGATCATGGCTGTCGGTAGTCTAACCAAGTATCAAAATCCCATTATCCCAGGCTTCGCCCCTGATCCATCCGTCGTCTTCGTTGACGGTATTTTTTATCTGGTTAATTCATCTTTCCATGTGTTTCCTGGGTTGCCCATATACGCTTCGAGAAACCTGAAGGACTGGGATCTTATAGGTAATAGCTTATCCGCATCGACTACCCTCGTCTAAGCTCCCCAACTCCACGGGCGACTTCAAGACTAACTTGAGAATCGTTAGGCCATGCGATCAATAGGCCAGAGCAGCTGAGCGTTAGAAACGCCTCAGCCAGCGTCATTCCATTAGATGACGATCGCCAGATGGTGTCTGCGGGAGGTCTCTTTGCGCCGACCATCAAATACCACAAGGGCACGTTTTACATCATCTGCACGAACGCAACCCGCCACGGCCTGCCAAAGATACATTTCGACAACTTCGTCATCTCTGCCACAGACATTTGGACAGGCAACTGGAGCGACCCCGTGCATATTGACTTTAACGGGATAGACCCGAGTCTCTTCTTCGACGACGATGATCGCGTCTACTTCCAAGGTTGCTATTCTATCACTCGAACACAACAGCCCACCTGCACCATCAAGCAATTTGAGATCGACCTAGCCACTGGCGAGGCACTATCTGAACACCGGGAGATATGGGGAGGATACGCGCGGTATGATACCGAAGGACCACATATCTACAAGGTTGGCAGATATTACTACCTTCTTGTCGCCGAGGGGGGCACATTCGAACATCATATGCTCTCAATAGCAAGATCTGAGAATATTTGGGGCCCTTATGAGTCTTACGAGGACAATCCCATCTTGACGGCTGACGGAAAGGATGAGTACATCCAAAATGCCGGCCACGGGGAGCTATTCGAGGATGGCAACGGACAATGGTGGGCAGCCGTCCTCGCGGTCCGAGATGAACCCACGTGTCAGCCTCTTGGTAGGGAGACGTTCCTCGCCAAGGTCGACTGGAAACAGAGCGGTTGGCCGGTGGTAGCACAGCCAAAGATGGAATTCAGCGGCCCTATTGTAGGACAGCAGGAAACGAGAGGATGGCCCGTGAAGCTATCTCCACGGCTGGAAGATGTCTACATTGGAGAGCCTGACATATCGAACTACAAGCTGCCAGAATCGGACGACGGGAAAACCGTTCTGTGCGCCTCTCAGTCCGGGCTGTCTTCTCCGACTGGGACGTGTACTTTTCTCGGTCGACGGCAGAGGTCTCTTGACTCAGTAGCTACTGTGACGATCGACCTCCAAGCCAGCACCAAGGACTGCGTGTCGGGAGTCAACGCAGGATTGGCCGTCTACAAAGACTACTTAAGACACGTCTCGCTGGTTTTCGACTTTGACAGCCGACGAGTCAGTTGCCACGTCGTCAACGGGAGCACTCAACTGGATCGGCGAAGTGATTACAGCTTGCCCGTGGGTGAAAGCACCCAAGCTTTGCAGCTCAGGGTCACATCGACTTCTGCTGAGTATAGGTTTTCTGCCAAGATTGTATGCTCTGAATCACCGACTGCGGCGGGGGACTGGGTCGACATTGGGACTTGCGAGACCCGAGAGCTCGCCGCCCGTGAGATGACTGGGCCAATCTTTGGAATCTTTGCTCAGATGTCGGGGGCGTCAGGAAATGAGAGTCGAGTTGTCTTTTCCGACTTTATAGTCGAAAAATAAGAACCCGCCAGCTGTTAGTTATCATCACAATTGCCCCCATACGCCCAGTCATCTCCTAGCGCAAATATCACGTTGACGCCACTGTCTCTTTGACTTATTAGAGCAAGTCAGAAGGACCATTCTTAATTTTCCATCAAGTATGGCCTCCTTCTCTATAGACTGAAATCGGTTCTAGAAGATTATAGAGCCCCTTGCATTTATTGGCAGGCCTCGACCTGGTACTCGGACTGCAATCACCAATTGCCGTGCTTTTAGTGCCGTCGCCGTGAAGATAGCTAGTCTGCACTGCCCCAAGCCAACCCCTGCTTTGTTGGTTGAAGCAGTGTATGTTTCAACCCATGTCGACCAAGTCATATTTTCTCGGCCCCCCACGGCTGCCTGGGCCCTTCACGAGACCATTCGTGCCTCGCTGTATGCCTATACATATAGAACGCCGCGTACCATCTTTGCAGATTGTGTCTAGGGTCCTTGTCAGTTCCACCGATCCTAGGGCTAGCCTTGTTCAACCGCAGCAGCGTCATTGCAAGCACAAATTCGTATTTCATCAATTGCTTTGAGGGTTCAAGATGCGAGAGTAAGCCTATACATCCTGGTGTTGAGAAGTGGAATGGGCGACGTCTGAATGAAACACCTATGTGACACAGCAAGCCGAGGGAACGCACAATGCCACTAGCACCCAAGCCTTTTGATGAGGTTGGAATCTCGAGGCAGTCGGCGATCTTGAGGATGCCTGGTACATTTTATAGTTCGACAGTCTTCAACTAATTACCTATTCTCCTTTAGCCCTCCATACCAATTATAGCCTGATTCTCAGCCAGTGCTAAGAGCTCCCTTTATTCGCTAGCATGAATAGTAGTCATCTAGTATATGCGTGGCCAGATTTCTAGGTATAACACACTCAGAGTGAGCAGTCCCGAATTTGCCCTCAGCAAAGCCACGTTGCCACCCATAAACGAGATGGGCTTGTTTCTGCCGCCTCACGCATCTCATCTGAGGCCTCCTAATTACCTACCCCTGTCCTTGACAATGAGAGATAGCTTACGTAAGACCACCTCTGCTTACTGACCCCACAACCTCAATCTTTAAGAAGTGAGCTCATCTTCATTCATTCATCCATCCACACATTCATCCATTCTTAGACAGGGCAGTTCATCACATATGACTTCACATTCCTCATGTCACCTCGATGAGATACCATCAGTCCCAGTTTAGGCCCCCGGTCCCGTATTATCCCGGTTCTCGCCCGATACCAAAACCTCTCAAAGTCCCTGTTCAAGCATCGAGAAATCACAATCATGTCACCACTTTCAATGCCCCCTTCGAGTCTCTTCCAGGAGAACTCCTCGACCAAATCTTCAAATCACTCGATCTCCAGAATCTCCGTCACATAGTACACGCCTCCCCCGTCTTCCACGCATATTATCGCCTTCAACGCATGCCTCTTCTCTCAAATTGCCTAGCCATGTCGCTACATCCAGACAGCGACATGCTCGACCCCAAGAGGTTGACAATTTTGACCGATAAGCATTGGGCACGCCAGTACGGCAGCACGTGTTATGTGTACCCGAAATGGAAGGCAGAAGTCTTGGTTATGCTGCAGAAACCCGGATGCACCCTATTGGAACTCATCGACACAGCTACGTTCTTCTATTACTTCGTGGTTCCTCTTCGCCCCAGTTATGTTACCTTTCTGGCGGCACTGGATTCAGAATACGAATACGATGGACCTTTTTGGGGTTACGATGATATCTCGGGCCTGACTTTCAGTACAGTGTCGAAGTTTCGGGAGTTTTTGGCCCATCTTCAAACTTTTTATCGCGCAACTCGCCTCTGGCGTCTTTACTACGGGTTGGGATTTATGAAGAAAGCATTGAAGGGAGACAAGTCTTTATACCTGGTACCCAAGAAGTTGCAGAAATGCGATGTTATGACCTTTGACTCTGATTAAAATGATGGAGATAATGGTATGGTCGATCTGAGTTAAACAAGACTCGGATTCGAGGAGAACTTCAACTTCATGTAGCGAGCGTTAAATATATTGATCTTTACAACCACCTCCAAGAGCATCATTGCCAAGGATACTCGTCACAGTCGGTCTCAACTTCACCCCAGCAAAACTTGTGAATTCTTTCCAATATTCCACCCAAGTACTCTCTCTTATACGACCTTGATACCGACCGTGATTCCAAAGTGATCACTCACCCAAACATCATCACCCCCAACTCTTGTCTTCAACCCAATCCCAAGTCGCCCCAGCCTTCCAGTCGTGTCCTGAGCCTCCTTGACAGCAAATGTCCGAATAGACCCGGTGTACAAAAACTTGTCCAACCTCCTCCTGTTTGCAGCCTTGTCGGATTGATAGCCCCATGTATTTCCCCTCGCCTTGCCAAATGTTGGATCTTTCGTGAAGGGCTTTAGACATGGCGGTGCCGGTGGCGGCTCGTCCTCCCAAACATCTCTCAGTTCAGCCCCGGACGCTTGGTAGACATTATTCTCATACCCGCCTGAGGAATTCATGTCTCCGCCGACTAGACCGCCGCAAATGTTCTGGCGATGGCATATTTGGTTCTTCAGCAGGGCTGAGACCACGCGGAGTTGATCAAAGCGGACTTCCATGTTGAAGTATAGAGATTCCAGATGCGTTGTGCACAGGCGGAGGTGCTCTGTTGATTCTTGTGCTCCATGTCCCTTTGATATCGGAATGTCAACTACCAGTGCATCCCTGCCTTGTCCAGACTTAAATGGGAGACGGAAACAATTCGATACCGGAATAGTTCGCGATATCATCATGAGGGTGAAATATTGATCCTGTGCCCATTCGGTTTCCTTCCCACCGGGCTGAGATGGTGGCTCGCTACCGAAGAGCATGAAGCTGTTTCGAACCCATTCGTCTTCAAAGACAGCGTTCAGTGACTCTCGGCGGACCTCCTGAAACATTAAAACCAGGTCATGAGGCTCTTGGCCAAACATCGTCCTTAGATACGCAAGGATGGCGGAAGCTCGAGTCGCCGTTCCAAGGGGAGAGAAAAATAAGTTCCAGGAGACAATTCGTATGAGTTGACGTCGCTTAAACTTGTCATTTTTACTGTCACTGGATTCCCAGCTTGACGACTGTGAATTGAAAATCCGCGGCTGGAAATTGTTGGGCTTCGTGTTGATTGTTTCGTCGGTCAAGTTCTGAAATGTCGGCATATAATTCAAACTTGGGCCTTGCCGTCTCCCGTGGTCTTCAGCTTGACGGAAGTAACGACCGCATAAAGGATACTGTTGATGCAGAGAAAGACGTACGATCTTTGGATATGGTTGCCTAGTCCTGTGGCGCAGAGTTCCGGGGATCAAGGGGTGCCAGCCTTTGATATGATGGTTAGGTCCTTTGGATATAAACCGATGAGACATCCTGTTGGAAGGAGGGATATACAGCGGTTTTTTTGCCTCTCTTTTTTTTTTTTAGAGAGAGACAGACGACTGAGGAGAAGAATGTAGAAAGTGAAGAAACCCTGGGGAGATGAGGGAAATCCGAACTCAGCTTCGCGTTCCTTTGCTCAACGGAAAATGTAGAAATCTTATATATGATAAGTTATAACTGGTATAGTCTCCCTTTGTAGACCTCATTCAAACGTCATAATCAACTCAACGGTGTGAAATGCCCAATTATGCACACGGTAACCAACCTATCCCCGTGACCTGAGGAGAGAAATTCAATTAGTACACGGCCAAGGACCGTCAAAGTGGTGAGTTTCCAAGCAGGCATTATATCTCTGTTCCCTCCATCACCCGTCCCGTGATGAAAGACGACCACCACGCCTAAACCAGCGATGACAGTTGTCTTGGACAACGCTCTCCTGGACAACTCTCTCTTGGACAACATTCTCTTCGCCCCTGCTGCCTTGATGATTGCCGTCTTCATAATTGCCATCTTCGATAACGCTCTCTGCGCCGCTGCCACCTTCGCCTCCGCCGTCTTCGCTCTCGCTGTATTCAACATTAACCCAAGGAGGGTCGTACACCGTCCTCCACACAACTTTTCCACTTGAAGGGTCCATTATCACCGCGTAGTGAGTTTCATCATTGCTGATTTCTTCGTCCTTGATGAACTCTATCACATTCTGCAAGGTAACTGCTTCTCTCCGGGCCATGTACTGCGCCTTGCAGCTAGCGGCGGACTCCTTCCACAGCTCGTCGAGGCGGGCTTTGCGCTCCAGCGAGTATTGTACCAGCTCTGCCATGCCGATGGGGCCCTCGTGTGCTTCGAGTTCTGCTGCTGCTTGCTGTAGTTGTTCTGGGTTCTCCTCGTCGCTCCCATCGTGGTTGTAGGCAGTGAGGAAAGTGTCAGATTCCCGGATCAAGGCATGGCGATGGTCCTTCTCGACAACGAAAATTCGATCGGACGTGCAGAATATCAAGTATGCTGCTGTTGAGCTGGAATTCGCCAAGGCGGATAGCATATCCCGCACATGGTCTTTTTTCAACCCATCTTTGCGATTCAGCGGCTCCAAACTCCCTTCACTATACTCGCTTGCTGAGTCTATATCCGGCCGCTCATCTAGGAGCAGTCCCCGAAGGACACTAGAAACGGAACGGCGTCGACCCATCAAAACCATGGCCTGATGCCAGCGAAAAGCGGTCCTCTCCTTCAACGTCGTCCGAGAGTGGCGAGGACGGAAATTCAAGCTCATGCTCAAGCCTTGCCTCACTCCCGTCAAGACCCCGACGTAGCCAAGATAGGTGACTGTTGTCGCAACAATAGGGCCGTTGGGCTTGCGCACAAAGTCGATTTCGAGGACCAGCTTCCTCAGCGGATCCATGCCCCAATCCAGGGTGCGAAAGTGCAATATTCGATAGGCGTGGGGTAATGATGGACCTTGGGGCTCGAGGACGCGGGTGCCCCCGCTGGTGCATCCGAGGAGAAAATCTAGGAAGACGTTGTAGGCGACGAGGAGATGGAGCGGGACCTTGAGGGCCTTGGAGAGGCCGAGCAACTCGGCCGATTCATCGGCCTGGTGAACGCGGCGGAAAGCCAGACGGGAGACTGCGCTGAGACATTTGGCAAGGATCTTGCCGGCGAGGGCTTCGAGGAGCTCGTCGAACAGCCCAAGCAGATCGCAGTCGTCTACCTTTTCCAGGAAATGAGGGACAATGTGGGAGTAGCGGTCTTCTGGTGGTTGAGAGAGATCAACGACGAATTTGGGGATGTCGCAGCCGCCCACCATTCTTTAGGAGGAAATGAGGTGGTGTTGTTTTGGATGAAAGGCCTGACGAGGATGGATATAGATGGATGGAATGGGATGGATTGTGGCGACGGGAGCGGTAAAGCAGGTGAGCGACGGGATGGATGATATGGATAAGCGTACCTTCCTACCTAGGTACCTAAGTACTTAGTGAGGGTCGCTGCTGCCTGCATGCGCTGTTGGCACCTCACACACCAGCTCACGGGTTCCAACTTCTGCCTGACGACTTTATTGCCTCAGATCTGAGGCCTACCAGGTACCCAGGTACGCGAGGGGGCTTAGGTGCCTGTACGGATACAAACCGGGGTAGACAAGGCAGACAAACCAAACATACAAAATTCCTGTGACTCGTTGGACAATAGAAATGGTTCTTTTTCTATCCTATGACGTCCAAAAGGTATTAATAGTTTGGGGGCCCTACTCCCTTTCCGGGCGGACAGACAATCTCAGAATGCCACCAGGTACGGAGTACATGTGCTGACTGCACTTTTGGGGTGCCGAATAGGTACCTGGGCAACACCTAATTACAGGGCTTAGCACCTACAGAAAGAGCCTAACGCTGATACTGTAGAAACGCGGTATTTAGTGGATCCTGCATAATCTCTCAAACGGGTAAAACATGCCGCTGGATTACCTCCGCCAACCAATCCCACTCTCACCACCCGCCTTGAGGCCTCACAACCCATGATGGACGGCCGCCCATCACCTCCTGACCAGCTTGCTCGACTCTCCTGCGCAATCTGTCGCAGGCAGAAGCGCAAGTGCAACCGTCAGCTACCATCGTGTCAGCTTTGTCAAAAGACCGGACGCCGCTGCGAGTATCCTGACGATGTCGTGGCTGGGAGGGACGCGGTGGAAGCGGTGGTGAGTCGGACCAAGATCATCACGATAGAGCAAGACGACAGAATAGACTATATCTCGCAGCTTCCACTGACCAACCATTCTTCGCGTCAGACCTCATCAACCAGAAACGTATTCCCTACTCTCTTCTTCCTTGACTCGTACACCTTCAAACAGCGTAACTCGAGGGTTGAGATCCCACCTCTCCTCCTCCCACAGGAATTCCTCGACCTCCTAGCTCAAGGCGAAGAGCGCATCTCCCAATTACTAGACTCGTACTTTGCCACTGTCCACCAACTCTTTCCTGTCGGTGAGAAAACGAACTCTGGCGTACTACGTCGTGACAATCAAGACCTGACATATAACCGAGTCTAGTCTCAAAGAGGTCTCTATCCCAGCAGATATCCTCTCACGGCTATCGAAGCCCAGACATTTTATTACTCCTTCATTGCATTGACATTCTCCTGCCCCAACGACTCCAAGACCGTAATCCTGACCCGCAGAACGCGTATTTCAAGGCAAGACGATGTCTTCACTACGTTGAAGACCGAGGCATCCTCTCCATCCGAGTCCTCCAGGCTGCCCTCCTGCTCTCGTTCTACGAGGCAGCACATGCAATCTACCCGGCCGCATATCTCACCGTCGCTCACTCCGCGCGTATGGGTCATGCTTTGGGCATCCATGACCTACGGGGTGCCTCTCAGCTGTTCCCAAAACCAAGTACGCCTCCTGATTCTTCCACCACCCAACTCTGCCTTCTCACTCTCCTACAGTGTCATGGACCGCCATGGAAGAGATTCGACGTACGTGGTGGGGGGTGATAATCATGGATCGGTGAGCTTGCTTGGCCCTCCTCGATAGACTATAGCTAATATCTCAGTTTCGTCAACCTCGGCCTTCAGGACAGGCCATTCGCTTGTGAAGATGCTCGTCCCCAAGATCTCCTTCCTATGGATGAAACTCTATGGGGTCTCGGAGTAAGGAATTAACATATACACCCTCATAGCGAGATCTAACCTCGCCGCCAGGAGCAAACAGTGATTCCCTCCCTCGCAGTTTCCAGCGACACGGCCCTGGCTGCGCCTCCGTTTGCTCGAACTTTCCAAGCGGCTCATCTACTTTCACGAGTGTTGTCTCACATCAAGAACAACCGCACCATGACGAATGCGACAGAATACTACACAGAAGCCCTCCAACTGCACGGCGTTTTATCCTCGTTTCGTCTTGCACTAGAGCAAGAGGCGGCAGAGAAATACCCATCCACACTCTGCGTCTACTCATCGGCCCTTGGGATTTGCTTCAGCGCCCTGATCGCTTTATGTGATAACCACACTTGCGCAGAACTGGATCATCTCTCGGGGGTAGGCATCCCAGAGCAGTTGCGGATGCAAGAGACTGCGCTCTGTAGTCTGCATGAAATTGGGACCGCAGCATGGGAGTTCGCTTCCCAGTTGGGCAGTCTCCTTGATGGGCAGGAGAACGGCCTTGTGGCGAGCCCCTTTGCTGCCGAATGTTTCTACTCTGCCGCATCGCAGTATAACTGGTACATCCAAGAGACTGGGAAAGTCGAACTCAACGCTGCTGTATATACGATGAAGTGCACGTTGCGCTCGATCGGAAGAGCGTGGAAAATTGGAGGTAGGTGACTTTCACGGGGACTATTCATCATTGCTAATAGTATCCAGACAAATATCTCGCTATACTCGAAGAACAAGACACTTGATTCAACTCCAACAAGTAAAGTCTTGATCGTCCTTAATGAGTCTCCAACAATCCTCTACCCCCAAACTCGGCTCTCGTCCATTCCCACAACCTCTTCGCCAAGTCCGAGTCCTCGGCGAATGAACTCGGTTTCCCAATTTTAGCATACGGAACGATGTAGGAACCAGAATCCTTTAGCCCGAACTGGTCACTCGCGACAGCAAAGAGAGACGACCACGCGCCTTTTTCCTGCTCATCCAAGATTCCGAGGCAACGCATGATGGGGGTTATGGCCCGGAGCACCGAGCCGGGCGCTGCACCCGTAGCTTGCTTGTTGAGATTTCTGTTTCCATCAGCGCCATTCTCTTCAATCCACTCCCAAGATGCCCCAACTTACGTGTCGATGTGCCCAGGGTGAACAGCCGCGAAGCAGAGTGGATGCTGCCGAGTCGGCGTTTCCTCAGAGTCCGGGCCGTACAATGAGTTGAGGTGCTTTGCGTGCAGGATATTGGCGAGCTTGCTCTGGCCGTAGCGAACCATGGCGGATTCCTTCTCCAACGGGATGTTGTTAAAGTCGATTCCTGACTTGGGAGCAAACTTGACGTGTCCATCAGATGTGACGTTGACGATTCGCACAAGGCCGGGGGGTGAGGTCGCCGCTGTGGCCTGGAGGAGCGGTAAAAGGTGAAAGGTCAAGAGCCAGTGTGAGAGATAGTTGGTCTGATCAAGCGTCAGTGTCGAAAATTCAAAATCTGAGTTGATTTCTTTGGTCATCTCACCTGTAACTGCACTTCATAACCATCGTTGGTCAAAGAAAAAGGGACACCCATGATGCCAGCATTGTTGACAAGGCCATGGAGCGAGGTCTCTTGATCACGAACCTTCCTAGCGGCAGCCACAACGCTCTGGAAGTTGCCCAAGTCCAGAAGTAGGAAGTGTATCTGGTCGGAGGAAAGCTGTTTCTTGACCTCTTCAATGACCTCGAGGGCCTTGGTCTCGCTTCGAGCACCCAAGTACACCTTGGCACCATGGGACGCCAGGCCAATGACGGTGGACTTTCCACTAACGAGGGCTTTTAGTTGTCAAAGACCTATGGGGGCTTATCGAGAAATGAACTCACATTCCTGCATTGCCACCAGTGACTAGGTAGACTCGACCAGTGAGGTCTAGAAGAGAATCGGGGGTGAAGTTGGTAGACGGCATGTCGATTCTGGAGGTTGAGGGAAGCTTGGAGAGGCTGGGAAAGATGTCCAAATTTCAATGAATGATTCTTATGCTCGCTTGGTTCGATTAAAACAACACGGGAAAAGCTCTCAGTATTTATCTTCATCACATAGCCAACACAAGATGATCCCCCTCCTCCGCAAAGACCGGGAAAAGTGGGTCCTTCTCCCGCATCCGCGTCCGCAAGAGTCCGCTAGCGTCCGCTCAACTCTGCCGGGTGATGTTGAGTCACATAGACGAGACGAATGATGCTACTTGATCAATTTGAGGCTGAGACTTGGCCAACCGGCCGTATTCGGGAGATGATATCATCGTCATTTCACAGCCCCAAGTCCAAACACTCAGCCCCCAAACATTGTCAGGGCGAAGCGGACAGTCACCCGGAGGATTCGCAATCAGTCTTGAGGTCATTCACGAGGGCAAAGAGCAAATGGAACGTTCTTGATGTAGGTTACTTTGCACAAGTATAATTGCAAGCATATAATAGTTGATATCTAGTGCGCCCTGGTCTCTCAGTCATGTACAGTCTCCCTCATCTCTCCCCCTATTTACAGCTCTCCTCTCAACCTCCCCCTCTCACGCCCTATCCCTCTTCGCCTTGTTCAGAATCTCCGAATGATCATACCCATGCGTCATCCCCGACTCAAGAATAACATCCCGCACCCACTGACGTCGCGGTCTCATCACCGACCGAAACGACTTAGGCATCGTCACGAATCCCTCCGTGCAATCCATATCGCTCACCTTGTGCCTCTCCCCAGTCTTGTCGTCAACAACACCCGCCTCGACGTCAAACGCCCACAACATCCGCGCCATCTGGATAAAAAGCTGGTTACGCGCGATGATACGGCCGGTGCACACTCTGCGTCCGAATCCGAACCCGGTGTGTGGCAGGTCTTTAAGCGCTGTCGTGTTGAAGCCGCAGGCATCGATTGAGGGCTCTTTGCCTTCGGCGTCATCTGCCATCCAGCGCTCGGGGATGAAGTCATCCGCCTCCGGACCAAATGTGGATTCGTCGCGCGTAATGGCAAAGGCATTGGGTAGCACGATGGAGTTGGCTGGGATGCGGTAGCCCATGTAGGTGTCCTCAACCTTTGTGAAATGGGGAACTCCGCCGACGACGACTGGGCGCCAGCGCAGGGTCTCGCTCGCTATTCATCTCAGTTAGCAATCCATCTCGTACGGTAGAAATCGGTGCGTCGACTTACCAATCGCGTCAATGTATGCCAGCTTCGGACGGTCTTCAAAGCTTGGAAGTCGATCTCTGCCAACAACCTCCTCAAGCAACTTCTGTGCCTTGGCAACCCATCGCGAACCACTCGTAATCCACGCGACAATGAACCAGTCCAGCGCCACCGTAGAAGTATCCAAACCAGCATCAGCCAGAATACCGAGATCAAAAGCCAGCTCTACCTTGGGCATGCCGTCGGCTTCCTTTGACGCCTTCATATACTTGCTAAAGTTCCAGCCATCATTGCCCAAGCCCTTGTCCAGATTTCCCACATGCAGCTGCCTCTCCAGCTCAAAGAGCTCGTCGGCCTCCCTCTTCCAGGGCGCGAGGAACTTGGGCAGGTAGTTGAGCGAAGGGAACGAGTCGACGATGTAGGCGCCCACTTGTCCAGTTCTCGCGAACTCGGCCTGTACGCGCTTACCATCCAAGAGCTCCTTCTCATAGCCAGTCTTTAGCCGGTAACCATAGTTAAGACAGTAGATAGTGCTAGCCATGGCACGCTCAAAGTGGTGGTGAAAGTCAACGCCCTTCTCGCCAAACTCGTCCCACTCACCCAAGACATCGAAGAGCAGCTGCCTCGACTCAAGATCTTGGAGCGGGCGGTATGAGCTCGCGGACCGGAGAGTCAGAAGAGGAGCCTCCATCCGCTGGTGCAGCTTGTACCTCTCATCGTATTGACGAAGAAGCATGTGCATACCCTTTGTCACAAGCTCACCCGCCATGACCATGCGCGGCCGGTCTGAGTACCGCGCACTTCGACGACTGAGGAGCTCATGGGCGGCCTGGTGTGTAGAGAGGATGACCAATGGCTGGCCACCCATGCTCAGATGCATTACTGGGCCATACTGCTTGCTCCAGTGATATAGGTGAAGCCATTGAAGGCTCTTGGGGAGCTGGTGGATATTGCCGATCAGAGGCGCGGGCTTGGGTCCCGGCGGAAGGGGTTGTTTCTTTCGCCTTAGCAGGATACTAATGAGGCGGAAGATTGTAAACGCGCCCAAGAGAGCCAAGCCAAAGGACTTGAAGTCCCGCAACATGTTTTCAAAGAAGAAGAAGGGGTATGTACGTAACGAGGAATGACAAGAGACAAAGGGGCCCAGGCTGCTGGAGCAACACACACTTCACAAGGAGCGAGGGCTGGGGGAATACAACCCTTCTTCTATACAAAAGCAAGCACCAAAGTCCCTCCCCTCATTGCATGCCCGTTCAACTTCCGCGTTCCTATCTCAGCCACGTGGGGGAAGTCCAATGCAGGTCCCTCGCTTAACCCAGTAACTAAGGAAAGGAGAAACAACCATCTTGATTGTCCCTGGACGTTCTGAAGCACGAGTCAGGCCATAATACCTCATCTTCCCCCCCCTTTGTCCGTCGATGTCGCCTTGCGAGTGGAGTTATCGGACCTGTGGATGGCTTGGGCTTGCCATCGAAGAGTTCGCGCAGCCAAGAGAGACAGGCCAACCAACAAGTTCCTGAGGGCGATCACTGATAACTACCTACATATCAATGGTCGACATCTCCGTTCTGGGCAATATTCCCTCGACCTTGCTTAAAGAGGGATAGACCGTTCGCTACAGTAAGAGCTATGATTCGGTACTCCGTATCTACCAAGGTAACTGAGTCGTAACCTGCATCGATATCCCGGGATATTCCAAACGATCCCCCAGGATTTCTTGCTTGGCACATCATGACGGACTGGGTTCCCTCAACATGTCCCAAGTGAGAGAACTACGCCAAATCCCTTGTCGTTTTCTCCGACGACGATATGCCGCTCTAGTTCTGCAACCAGTTCCGCATGGTCGCTTACTGGTCCCCCCGCGCGTGTGGCTTCCGGGGAGCTGTTCCATGTGCTTTAGTTGGACCCGCTCCCGGCTTGCCGTTTGGTCCATAGAATCCTTCGTGCGGGTTAGACTGCCGCGAAAGCCGCGAGATTGTGGGGAGAAGCTGAAGATCCATGTCATTCAGAGCCTAGACCAACGGTCGATGAAGGAGCTAACCGGGGGTTAATCTAAGGACCGTGCCGTCGGCGAATATAACCCCTGAAGAAACGAAACGACTAACTCTGGAGTGGTATAATGCAGTGGCGGAGTGTTTATGTTGATAGATTCATTGGTCGTCGGCAATGGCGCCCGCCAGCGCGCCGTGCCGTTGTCTAAACACGGGGGCATCGTATCTGATGGACAGCTTTTCCCTTCTCGCAAAAGCCGCAGGAGATGTGCATTATCCCCCGGTCCTACTTCGTGCATCTTCAATCAGCATGAGATTCCAGCCAGCGTCGTTGCCCCCCTCAAGAGGCCCTCTCTTCCTTGCTTAGTGCCACGCGCCTGATACAGTAGTTCCAGAGCTGACCTTGAAGGTGCAGGATGATCATCTCTCTCTGCAACCCCAACTGGCTGATGTGGGTTGGGAGCTGCGTTGCGTGCCTGGCCGGGATCTTGTGCACTGATACTGAATAGGCATAGGGCCAGGTCCAAGACCTACCCTGCCACCAGGTTCTTCTTCTTCTTCCCTCACGGAGAGCCCCCGAATTCGACACATTGTTGACGGCTGACTGCATGGACGTATTAAAGACGCAAATTCCCAATTAGAGTGCCCTCCTTCCCGTGCCCGAGAATCAAGCCACCTCGTGCCGCAAGAAGAGTCCCAACGACATGAGGTTAACATGGTGGACAGCATTGGCTGTCGTTGGCTTCGCTGCAGTCTCTCAAGCCCAGGATATGCCCAAATGTGCTGTGCGTCTCACCCTTGCTGTCCCGAAACATTCCAATCGTAAACTTGAGACACAGCAGAACTAACGAATTCCCCAGAGCGACTGCCTCACCACCCATCTGAAGAAGTCGTCATGCGGCCCAACGGACTTTGAGTGCATATGTGCCGATGAAACACTGATGGCGAGTGTTGGAGACTGTTCAGTCAAGGCTTGCACAGTTATCGAAGGACTTAGTAAGTGAAGAAAACCGTCGCATCGCTGCCGTCACGACTCCCCGACACTCGCTAACATTTGGTCCTCAGCTGCTAGGAACGCAACAGCGACAGCCTGCAAGGAACCCGTACGAGACAGGAGTCTCGTCGCGCCCATCGCGACAGCCATATCGGGCAGTTTAGCCCTGGCCTTTATCCTCCTCAGGTTGTACGAATGTTGGGTACAGGATGAATATCGATGGGCGGACCTCTGCGCGGTACTCGCCATGGTATGAACATGATTAGGGCCCGCAGTCGAAGAACAATACTCTCAACTAACACCAACCACCAGGTGTCTTCTATTCCTATGGATGCTTTCGAGTTCCTCAGTACGTCCACCTCTCTCGCCGAATCCCCCCCCCCCAACGCGAATTGCCCTATACTTACAACGCAAATTAGTGATGAAGCATGGGTTTGGAAAGGACATTTGGACCTTGACTGAACGTCAAATCACCGACGTCGTCAAGGTAAGACCTCCTACCGACCTGCAACTTCCAAGTCGACAGAATATATCTAACAATAGCTCTCCAGTACACTTGGATCACTCAAGTGAGCTACATCCCAGCCATCATCCTAACAAAGATTGCAATCGTTTGCATCTTCATCCGAGTCTTCCCCGTCGAGATATTCCAGATGCTGTGTTACGGCACCATAGTCCATTGCGTTCTGTTCATGGTTTCCACCATGACAGCCGCGATCCTTGCCTGCGTTCCGGTCCAGTACGCCTGGTCGAGTTGGACTGGGACTGGGGAGGGAGTATGCTTTGACAACACTGCCTTCTGGTGGGCACATTCGGTATGTTCCTCAGCAAACAAGCTAACTGCTGGAATGGCTATAGCTGACTTTATTGATGTAGGCCATTAACATCGCGACCGATCTATGGATTCTCGCACTTCCTATCCCCATGCTTGTTAAGCTGCAGCTTGGAAGGAAAAAGAAGATATATCTGATTCTCATGTTCAGCGTTGGCATAATGTGAGTGACCACATGGGAACATGTCGGGGTGTATAACTAACCCCTACGGTAGCATCACAGTTGTGAGCATCATCCGATTCTCGGGTCTAGTCACCTATTCCACCTCATCCAACCCAACTTGTAAGTCCCAACTCCTTCATATATACAGAAGAAACCAGCTTCAGAGACTGACTCTTGTAGACAACAACGTCATGGTCGCCACTTACAGCGTGATCGAATGCAACGTGTCCATCATATGCTGCTGCATGCCCTCCCTACTCATCTTCCTCCGTCGAGTCTTCCCTCGTTTATTCGGCAGCACGAACCGCTCTATGGACTACAGGTCCCGAAGCTACAACGGCACCAAGTCACCGTTCCCAAGTAACGCAATTCAAAAAAGCGTCACGCACTCAGTCTCTTATATGCCCCGGTCCGGCGACTCAGATGTGGTTGAGTTGATGGACATTGAGGAGAACAAGACCGATCGATACCAGCGATGGTGACAGGGCGGGAAGGGGTTCACTATGGTTATGAAAAAGTGTTTCCTGGCGTATAAACTACATGGCAGTCTTTTCTTGTCGGCAACGCATCACCTGTATTAGAGCAACTTGTAAATATAACGATTTTTATGTGAGCATCTCTTTCCTGTAATTTGTCTCTTTCAGGGGACCGACAGTCCGTCTACCTGGCTCGGTTTCTTGTCACCACCACCCACCCACCCAGGCACCATACCCATAGCCTGTTGGCCCTCGGCTGTGTATAGACAGTTTTGCGTTGTAACTGATGGCCAAATCAAGGTTTGTTGACGATAAACGTGGCAAGGAACTGGCCATAGTTAATCTCGCTCTCGTAAGGGCGGAACCACTGCTGATAAAGATATGCATGGAGAACTTGCAAAAACGGCCGTGACAACCCTTCCCAAGTGTTGTTGCAACTCTCCTGGAGTATGTAGAACGGAGCAGTCCTGTTGCAGAATTGATCTGCGTGGAAGGCTGACATCATGCAGCTCTATTCGTCATAGACAAGGTGGGTATTTACAACTGTATGCAACTTTACGCAACGAAAGAACATTTCCAGGATCCGGCCATCCGTCAGGATTTGGCGTGCAAGAGTTCAAGGGTCCGTCATCTGGTCAAACACCTCCGGATAACTTGCCAGCATCCGGGTTAGCTCTTTCTCATGGGCAATGCCGAGGAGACAAAGAAATCATCACTACCCGCGAAGATATCAAGTGGCGGGCCCCCATCACACCTAAATCAGGTAAATGTCCCATGGGCTCACTTTGATATCATTCTAGCACTCGAACGTGTGGAAGGAGACGAGGAGGACCAATAGGCCGGTCACAATCCACAGTGGACAGGAGGCGATCTTCAACCAGGGAATGGCAACTCTCGGTGCCCTGACATAGCCAGGGAACCTACCACCGCCATTTCACCATGCCTTAGGAGGTGTCGAAAAGGCTGTTTCAGGGGTTCTATAGATCTGTGAGCCACAACATGGAGATGGGCGTAACTGGAAACCTTTCCTCAATAATGACAGGCTCCCCTCTCAGAGGGACACCTCATAGAAGCCAAACGAACTCATCAACACTAGAGTCCATGTATCTGATTTCTACCTGAAGCGTGTTCTTCGCCAGTTGCACAAGTTCTACTCACACGCCTTTATAGTCGACAACAACCTCGTCGGGACAGCTTCATCAGTGCACTAAAATTCGTGTTGGGCCAATCATCCGCACGGCCTCAAACTGTCCTAGTTCTCAACTCCGAGATTCAACTGAGCCCTCTCTTGGGTAAGCTATAATAAGCATGGCACTAATTTATCTGCTTTCTAGGCTCCTGGTCGAAACGCGGCAATACCGACCAACTTTGTGAAAAGTCTAGCTTTGCCCCCAAGAAGACGTCGCTCGGAAAATGCCGGTCCTTGTCTGTCGGTGTCTCACGAATTCAATAACTGCCCGCAAACCCGTGATATTTCCATACACATTGCTGCGGGTAGCCGTAGAGATGTCGTCAACCTGCGGTCTCCCACCGGTGTCACCAATCAACAGGCAGTGAGTGGTACAACAGGAACTCTGGGGCGTTCCATATGTTACACGATAACTTTTCTTTGAATGCTCCAACACGTTCCACACCTCGCCCATTACCAAGTAGGTACAAAGTATGAGCTTGAGCGCTGGAGAGGGGACGGATTCACGGAACATGAACCGTGTCAGCGGAAGCAAGCGGGGATGATGCCCGAGGACACAACTGAACTAAATCTGTGGGCGGTACCTACCCCCCCTGTTCGGTCTCAACGTCGGGCCGGGATGATTGGTTCCTTCCACTAGAACCACCACCCAACCGTCGTCCAGGAAGGCGCGACGCGTGGGTACCTACCTACCTATCTAAACCACTTGAGCCATCCGTGGATGGGATGGAAGCGGGGCGGGACGGGAAGTTCGCACGGATGCTACCTGCCCGCAAGAATTATCTCTATTCGGATCTGAAAACCGAGCTGCTCACGATAACCCTCGACCAGTTCAGAATCTACACCACCTCAACTCATATCCATCTCGCCTCCCGTTGATGTACCCTCACCTGCCGTCCTCCCCTCGCGTCCCTCGCTAGTATCTCTATCTCAGCAGACCACGGTCTTCACAGTGTCCGTCCGTTTCCGGGCTGCCGCTGCCAGCCATGTCGTTGCTGGATCGGCTTCCCAACGAAGTCCTACATGGCATCGCGTCCTTCCTCCACAAGAAGCACGACCTCTCTGCCCTCTCGCGCGCCAGCCGACACCTCCACGATATCACCATCCCCATTCTGTGGAAGCGTGAGGCTAAATCTGACCGCCCCGGTGCTCTTCACTGGGCCGCCGAACATGGCGATATCGATCTCCTCCGTCGCGCCCTCGGCGCCGGCGTCAGCCCCTGTCGAGTGGCCTACACCCACCGGCCCAAGCCGCGTATCGAGCCCAGGCATAAATGGTGGAATTATCACACCTCCTACTACGACGATCCCGAATGGCGCATCGACGATGACGACGAATCTGTGGATCTAGACCCTTCCTACGTCCTTCACGACCATTGCGATTGCTTCGAGAGCGGCTGCGACGACGGCATCTTCAGCGATTGCAGGTGGGAGGCCATCCACGTCGCTGCCAGCAAGGGCCGAGTGGACATGGTCGAGCTGCTCCTCGATGAGGGCGCCGATATCGAAGCCGGGTCCTGGGGCCTCTGTCTGTGCCGACCTCATCTACCCATCGAGGCATTCAGTGATTCCCACACAGTCGAAGAGGAGGAGCTAGAAGGCTTGCATTGCGCCAACTGGACCCCGCTCCACGTCGCCATATGCCATGGCCAGATTGAGATGGCCAAATTCCTCTTGAAGCGCGGGGCCTCCATCGCCATCTACCAGGGGATTGATTTCGAGCTGTATGGTAACGCTCGAAACGACGAGGATGAACAGGATTGGAGCCGATACCGCCTTACCGCGATGCACCACGCTGCCAAACATGACCAGGTCGAGCTACTTCAGTTCCTCCTAGATGGGAAATACCAAGAGACAGTCGACGTCGAGGGTCCCTTCATGGGAACACCCCTATTCCAGGCAATCTGGTACGGCCATTGGGATACGGCCGTTCCGTGGCTCCTAGCGAACGGCGCCAACATTGACACCCAGCTGATAGAAACAAGGCTGTCGCCCCTCATGATGGCCTGTTTCTCTCGGCGCTTCGATGATGCGTCGAAGCTCATCGACCTTGGTGCCAACGTCGCCAACCTCGCGGGGCATCACATCAGCGTCCTGCACATAATCCTTGGACCAGCAGGGCTCCGGCCCGATGACTTCATGGACCCCTCAGACACACCCAAGGTCAAGAGCAATACCAGTGAGGCCGAAATCATTCAAAAGTTGATTGCGAGGGGCTTCGATGTAAATGCGCGAGAGGCGCTGCTGGGGATGACACCCTTGGTGGTCGCCAGCATGAGCTGCAACACAACGGCAATGAAGGCACTCATTGATGGCGGAGCCGATGTCAACGCCGTAGATCACGATGGACTTACCCCCCTTGCCCGACTAGGTGAGGTAGTAGAGGGCCCAGCTATTGCCAAGTTGCACGAGGCAGGAAAACTGTTGCTGGACGCTGGAGCGAACTTGAGGGACTCGATGGAAGACCTGACACCCCTGAACATTATCTGCTCCCGACGCAGTGAGCCCTACTTCAGTCGCGACTGGGAATATCAGCACGCCGAGCTTGCCAAGCTTCTCATCGAACGAGGCGCCGACCCGAATGAGAAAGGCATATCCCTGTACCGCCCCTTCACAGAGGCGGTCTTTCATGGCAACCTGAGCCTCGCGCGGGCACTCCTCGAGAGCGGAGGACGGCCAGAACTGGGCGATGTAGGGACCCTGCTGGAGAAATTCGTCCAGGACCCTTACGACGATGGCCGAACAGACTTTTTGGTTTCGGTGGACTATGCCAAGTACGGCATGAGCGGTCCCTCGGACGCGTCCCTTGTACGCCTTCTTCGACTAGCCCTCACTGAACAGCTGTGGTCGCGCGCAGCGGACCTGATGAAGGCAGTGTCGGCACCCAGGGAGCTGCGAAAGGACCTCATTTGCCGGTGCCTCAACGACCACGCCATCAGCTCAGATGACCCCTGTGCACTAGTGCAGGTCCTCCTTGATCAGGGGGGAGATCCAAACGAGCTCTACAACGGAGAGCCAGCCATATACTACAGTCTCAGGTCGGCTGCTTGCTGGCGCACAACGCCAGTGCTTGTCGATGCGGGCGCAGACATCAACATGTCAACTAAAGCAATGCCCGATGGCGCGTTGATGTACACAATATGTCACGGATATCAACATCAAACCCTCCAGATGTTAGCCAAGCACAGCAAAGCCCTAGAACAACAGCCCCAGAGAATTCACGAGGAATGCTGGGCATCGCTGATTCGGTGGGAAAGCGTCGATGGGCATCAGCCCCGTCGCTTCGTGACCAAGCCACGCCTAAACTGGACAGTCGCAAGTCGGTTGATGGCGGCCGGCCTCAAGACGGACGTTAAGTCGCCAGACGGGCGCGACCTCAAGGAGGTGGTGGAAGAGGCGATCCCCACGGATCGTATTCTAGGGGTGGAAGCGCGTAAGATATTGGACGCATTCGACATCCCCTACGTGGAACCGACGACCTCGAGTGAGGATTCGATTGGGTCAGCGGATCAGGACGGGGGGCATTCGGAAATGTTTGACGAAGATGAAGACGACTATGACGACAGCCTAAGTCTCTTCCCAACAGATTTCATGGACGATGACGAAGACGACGAAGAAAGCGAGTTGGGTTTTGGTGGGTGGATGGGTGACGAAGATGAAGAAGATGAAGATGAAGATGAAGATGAAGAGGATTCTGAAGACGAGAGCGATTTCGATGACGAGCCGCCCATGCAGATGCCGCTGCCGATGATGTTGGGGTTCGGTTTTTTTATGTAATGCAAAGGATGGAATGAGGACAGCTAACGGCAGGGCAACGTCTGGCACATATCATTCGGCCTCTGGAAGGCGCACTTGCACACAGGCGCGGTGGAAAATGGCGACGAATTGGTTTCAAGAGCGAACGAGGTATCTATGTAATGTATGTTGGCGCAAAACAGGCAGATTTGAGGAATGGCAAGGAACTCGGGACGGCTTGGTACAGGGAACGAGGGTCATGACATTCAATTTCTCTTATGAAATGGACAGCAAATTAGCTCTTTTAGGGAACAATTATACCGAAAGAACTGTTGTGATTTTGAGGAACCGCGAGGCTATTTGAACACTTGGGTGGTGGTGGTGAGCAGAGTAGGCCAGAGATGAGGTTGGTTATCATGGCGTCTGCTGGCTTTACATGCATGTACCTAGAAGAATAGTGGAAGACTGCGAAGAATAAGAACGCAAGAATGCAAGAATGCAACCTATGATCATTGATATGGGGGTCAAGCAAGCAGAAGTGCCTGGGGTTACCTACTCAGGACAATCAATCCCTACATGATGATTGGCGGGATCGTGCTTCCATGCGCGAGGAGAGGTTTCAAGGACCTATTAAGCGGCAATCAAGTCCCCGAGATCTCAAGTTCACTCCGCTTAACTCGAGCGCTAAAATCAGGGGGCCCATCGGCCGATTGTCGAGATCTCTCATCGGAGGTCTCCCATTCGGAGGTCTCCCATCGGAGATGTCACGGTGTCGCGGGATGGGCTTTTCTTGGGATCAAAGGAACCTTGAGGGTTAGCCGGCCGTCCGACGGCGCCTAGGGAAGGGACAAGACTTTTTTTTGAGATCCATGGATGATGGATGATGGATCCAGGCTTTGTTATTGCTATTATAGGTACGAAAAGAGGTTGGCGAGATGCGGGGGAGGGACGAACGACGCGGAGACGAGGGAGGCGAAGAACGGGGAAGCGATTGACTAGCCAGCCAACTAGGTACGCCCTGCTGATTTGAACAGACTTGGCTGTTCCCGGAGATGAATGTGCGGAATCCCCCGCACGACGGCCGGGGCTCTCGGCTCTTGACTGGCGAGAAACGGCCGGATGACGACGCCGAATAGCGATGGGAAGGGCCGAAGAAGGGAGGGGGGGGGGGAGGTTATGGACGCGCGACGGATGGGATGATGGGGCCCCTGGATGTGAGGCGTTGAGGCGTTTCTGCTGCGGAGATTATGGGATTGTGGGAGATGCAGCAATGAGGCGGAGAGATGCGTGGGTGTGTGTGTTGATGTAAGTATGTACGGTGTAGTATACCAACTAGGTAGGTATGGAGTATGAAGTTGCCGCAGTATTATGTAGCGGCAGTATTATCTAGTGGTGCAGTATGTAGTTGAACGCCATGCGTTGAGAAATATACATTGCATGCTGCAGGAGTAGAAGAGACAGAATGAGCGGTAAGTCAATGGTGTTTGTTTGTGATGCCTCTTTGTAATGGTGGTGGTGGTTTGTTGGTGAGTGAGCGATATTCCTTCGCGTCTGATGATATCAGATAGATGTTGTCCCAGGGCAAGCATTACGAGGGTATTACAACACACACTCGTAGATTCCGTTATCATCTAGGAACTGGAGATTCAGGGATCTATCCATGCAGAAACCTCATCAGGCTGAATAGAAAACCTCCTGATCTATGAGCACTTGTTCGAATGATCCAGACTCGTTGTGGATAGCGATAGCGAACCAGCACGGCATCTCGGATTCCCACTATTTCGGTTGCTGAGCTGGGCTTTTTTTCTTGTCTCCATCGTCGTGGAGTCGATTGTGTCAGAAGCAGACCACACGATTTGCTTCTGCGTTGGAGAGGAGAGGAGAGAGCGTAGAGCGTGGGAAATCTCCACTTACACCAGCTGAGCTTCTGGAACGTGTGAAGTAGACGATGCAGGAGAGGGAGGTAGGGAGGTGTCCGGACATTGTTGACCCTGGAAAGGTGGTTGTGTTTGCTCCAGGGTAGGGACCCGACTGGTGGAGTTGAGGAGGAGGTGAGGCTTACGAAGGAGGTACCTATTGCATGAGAACATGTTGGGGGGAAATATTCCGGGAACAGCCATCCTGGTGGATTACTGAAAATGGGTATTTTTCCCGACTGATCTATCTAATTTACAGCAATTGACCGAGTATTATTGTTAACGTTTATACCTACATACCATAGCACTATAGTACGGGCAGGTAGTCGATCTCCTCACCATCTGGGTAGGTACGTAGATTGTCGACGATCAATCAAATGGAGGGGAATGAAGACCTGAGGCTCGACGTTCTTCCCCCCCCCCCCCCGCTCAGGCATCCACTTGAGGCACCTCTGAGGCACCCACCTCTCTGAGGCATCTCTCTGAGGCACCCAACTAGAATGAGTCGTTTCGCTGGATACGGTATCCACCACGCCCGCAACTCAACCTACCTAACCTTGGAAAGCCTTCCACCACATCTGAGCACTCCCACACACGCACGCACACACGCGCACACACACCCCGAACGCCGAGATATGCCCTTCCCGACAAACAAATGGCTGTCAGTTGCCCATTCCTTCCTGATGCGGTAAGCCCACTCGCGGTTGCAGGTTTCGGCGACCGAAAGACAGCGAGCGAGAGAGGCTGTGACTCGCGAGACACGGAGATCAGAAGCGGGGGAGGCAAGAGGAGGAGGGGGTTGTTTTTGCTAGTTGTTGTTCTCTATGCAAGAGGAGATGGTGATAGACGGGACAGCAGTATCAGCGTCTGTTGACCCAGGGAGGGAACAGTTGACCAGAGAGAGAGAGAGGCTACAGAGGCTACAGAGGCTCAGGATGGACAGCTACTGAGTGAGTCCTATCAATCCTCCTCCTCTACTCTCTCTCTCTCTCTCTCTCTCACCCTCTCTGACTGACCTAGTCCCGGAGCATGTCCCGAAAGCGGGCTCCTCCAATTCCCATGAGCCCCTCCCTCCATCTCATCTGAGCCTTCTCCTGGGACGCTTTCTTGCTTGGGAGGGGGGAGGGGCTTGCTTTGTTACTCCGTACTAACAATGTCCGCCCGTTGATAGCCCTCTCACCCCCGCTCTTTGTCCATGTTTCTCGATGCCCACGCCCGCCGGCGTGCTCGGAGTTCACGGGATTGATGGGAACTCCATTCGGTCGCCGTGCGCCATTTCGCCCTTGTTTCCTTGTCTGGGTGCACTCGAACTAACTAACCCACGGCTTCTCTTCCGTTGGTGTCCTTTTTTTTTTCCCCGATGGAACTGCGGGCATACCGCGCGCGACCGGCGGCGGCGGCGCACCTTGTCTGCTGCTCTCACACACGGCCGGCGTGCACACACACAGACAGACACGCGCGCATCCGCACACACACACACACACTCACACACTCACACACGTAGAGTTGCATACCTGGTCAGACGTGGAACCATTGATGTGGAGGAACAAGGACCGAAAGAGGAGAAGAAAGAGGAGTTGGGCGTGTATGTTGATCCATGGCCCCGGTGTTACCATCCCATCATATTCCTCTGGCTGGTTGTACATCGACACATAAATATCAGAGACACGACCTCGATATTTTCGTTTCTTTCCTTCCCTTCTCATCATCATCATCATCCTCCTCCTCATCCATCCTCAGCTTCTCATTCAAAACATTCCCCCCCCCTTCTTACAACTTTACGACTAAACAACCCCAACCGCAAACATGGTAAGCATCTCTCTCCCTCTCCAACCCTGCTGCACACCTACTCTCCCCTCCTCCTCTTCTCTTATACCAGATAGTATCTATCTATCTCGACGAGCTCCTCTCTCTAACACAACTTTCCCAACAGGTCAAGGTTCTTCTCGTTCTCTACGACGGCGGTCAGCACGCTAAGGATGTATGTCTCTCCTTCTCACACCGAAACCCTCTCATCGATCAACTTCCCCCTCTTCTACCGTCGAATGTCGTTCGTCCTCGGGCTCCCGCATCCAAGACAACGGCCAACGACAACAACTCCCCCTCCCCACCCACACCTATCACACTCCACGCAAGTTGCCGATCCCCGAACGCGGGGAAATCTCGCCCCCCCCCTTACGAAAGAAAGGATCAGCCACCCGGCATCTGATGCGGGGGTGGGCTTTTTTTGCCCTTCTTCGATGGCTGAAGCTTCAGCGAGTCAAGAATGCGGTGGTCCTCTTTTAGTGTGGGCTATGGTCGTCGTCCTGCAGCTGGTGACACTGCATACGACGAACCAGCTCTAACTACCTAGGGCGACGGCATTTGCACATTGCACATGTTCCCAATTTCCCCTCACAAACACTCAATTGGCATCGTCTTTGGTTGTTCTCGACTCAGACTGTCTTGCAACTGAATCATGCAACTCAATTGATACACAATGGCAACAACAACAACAATAACAAGGGCTAACACAACTGCTTCAATAGGTCCCCGAGCTTCTCGGCACCACTGAGAACGAGCTTGGCATCCGCCAGTGGCTCGAGGACCAGGGTCACACCCTCGTCACCACCTCCGACAAGGAGGGCGAGAACTCCAAGTTCGACCAGGAGCTCGTCGATGCTGAGATCATCATCACCACTCCGTATGTCTACTACAACAACAACCATTCCATTCATTAATTCCCCTCACGCCCGGAAAACAAGAACTAACCAAGTCTCCCCCGCAGCTTCCACCCCGGTTACCTGACCGCTGAGCGCCTCGCCCGCGCCAAGAAGCTCAAGATCGCCATCACTGCTGGTATCGGCTCCGACCACGTCGACCTCAATGCCGCCAACAAGACCAACGGCGGTATCACCGTCGCCGAGGTCACCGGCAGCAACGTCACCTCCGTCGCCGAGCACGTTCTCATGACCATCCTCGTCCTCATCCGAAACTTCGTCCCCGCCCACGAGCAGATCGAGCGTGGTGAGTGGGACGTCGCCGCCGCCGCCAAGCAGGAGTACGACCTCGAGGGCAAGGTTGTCGGCACCGTCGCCGTCGGCCGCATCGGTGAGCGTGTCCTCCGCCGCCTCAAGCCCTTCGACTGCAAGGAGCTTCTCTACTACGACTACCAGCCCCTGTCCGCCGAGAAGGAGAAGGAGATCGGCTGCCGCCGCGTCGATACCCTCGAGGAGCTCCTCGCCCAGTGTGACATCGTCACCATCAACTGCCCCCTCCACGAGAAGACCAAGGGTCTCTTCAACAAGGACCTCATCGCCAAGATGAAGAAGGGCTCCTACCTCGTCAACACCGCCCGTGGCGCCATCGTCGTCAAGGAGGACGTCGCCGCTGCCCTCAAGTCCGGCCACCTCGCCGGCTACGGTGGTGACGTCTGGTTCCCCCAGCCCGCCCCCGGCGACCACGTCCTCCGCACCGCCAAGAACCCCTTCGGCGGCGGCAACGCCATGGTCCCCCACATGTCCGGTACCTCCCTGGACGCCCAGAAGCGATATGCCGACGGCACCAAGGCCATCCTCACCAGCTACCTCACTGGCAAGTTCGACTACCGACCTGAGGATCTCATCGTCCACAACGGTGACTACGCCACCCGCGCCTACGGCCAGCGTGACAAGGTCTAAGGGATTGGGATTTATGGAAATACAGGATGGGATAATATGCACATGATTTCTTGTTAACCATGGTCTGTCTTGGGGCCGTGGCGGGATGGATGGATGGATGGATGATGATCATCACAAAAGTCCCGAATTAATAAAAACCGTTAAAAACTACGACTTGCTCCACCACCTGTGACATGCTTCCATATCCTCTTTTGACTCTTGCAATCTCATTCAACTTGTGGGTTCTATTCACAAGTCTCCGAATTGACTACTTAGGTATGGCAATAGTCTCGACAACAACCACAGTCACATCCATCCGGCAATCAATCTCCAGTAAAAAGCAACGCTACTCATGATTGGCATCGCTGTCTTCTCTCTTTTTCTCATCTGTTCAACTCGCTCTGCGTACTAATACAGACAGGTATAATATGTACTTAATCCGTCCATTGGGCCGTCATCATGATTCAATCCCTTGGTTCCCCCCCTTCCCCCCCTTTGACAAAGCGACACGACCTGCCCTCAGGACTCCCATCGCTTGTTTCTCTCGCTCGTCTGGTCTCATCGCTGATCCCAACCAGGACATCCAAAACATGAAACATCATGAAAAAAAAAAAAACACCCCTTGACCCCCGGGTCATCAGAACAAAATATCTACCAGAGAATATAAACCCCTTGCTCTGTGAAGAAACTCAAAAGAAGGGTAATAATAAATAAATAAAGGGAAAACTCCATCGCCCAGGGCAAACAAATCGGTCGTGATAGTTTCATCAGCTCTCACCCCCAGAAACGCCACCACTTTCTCTCCTCTCCGGGCCTCCTCCTCGCGGCGACCTCGTCCCGTCCCCGGATCCGCCAGAAATACACCGGCACGCCCGCCACCACGAATATCACCACCGTGAGGGTCTGCAGCGGCTGCGCAAAGACGGCACGGCTGAGCAGGAAGAGGCTCACGCAGCAGAAGATGATGGGCGTCGTGATCCACGTCTTGTAGGGGCGCTCGAGGTCCGGCTCGCGAACGCGCAGGATGATGAGGCCTAACACGGTGAGGAAGTAAAAGGTGTAGCCCGCGACGCCGTAAAAGGTCACCAGCGTGCTGAACTCGCCGACTATGCAGTACGCCGATGTGAGGACGCCGTTGAGCACGAGCGCGTAGACGGGAGTGTAGAACAGTCCCGTGTCCTCGTCACCCAGCAGACGATGTAGCATGCGGGTGAACCAGCTGCGGGTGCGCAGCGTGTTGACGCCGACGTCTGCGTCTGAGCCCGAGCCGACGCCGATGCGGCCAAAGAGGGAAGGGATGTAGCCCTCCTTGCCCGCGACGTAGGCGAGACGGCTGGAAGTAAAGGTGGAGGAGTTGAGGGCGCCGAAGCAGCTTGCGCTCACGATGAGGGCGAGGATGAGGGATCCGACAGGACCGAAGACGTGGGAGCCGAACATGACGGCCACGGTATTGGAGCCGTCCATGCTATCGAAGGGGAGGACGAGGAAGTAAGCGAGATTGGCGAGGACGTAGCAGAGGATAACGAGGGGCATTGCCGTGTGGATGACCCTAGGTAGGTCTCGAGTCGGGTTTCGAAACTCGCCAACTACGTAGTTTGTCTGAGGGCAAGGTTAGCATCACTGGGACATGTGTTTGTCCATGTTCCTAGTCTCAACTCACATTATCCCATCCATCATACGCCCACAGTCCCGCATAGAGAGCCAGAGCCCAGGCTGACATGTCTGTCGACGTATGACTGAACAACTCGTGAGGCTTCCACTTGACACTCGTCTCTCCCTTGAGCGTCTTGCCCGAAATCGCAACCGCGACACCCGTCACTGTCACACCCAGCAACGCCACGAACTTCATAAACATGAGCACGTCGTTCAAGCGCGTCCCGACCCTCGTTGAGACGCAATTCAGAAACGTCACCAACACGATGCCCACGAGGGCAACGCCCTTGGTGATCCAGGGGCTGATGGTCTCGGCGTCGGGCCCAATGAAGGCCCGCACGAGGTACTCGCCCATGATGATGGCGATGATAGCGGCGCTACCAGGCTTGAGCACCAGCATGGCTACCCAGGTGAAGAGGAATCCGGACAATTCGCCAAATGTCTTGGCGAGGTAGACCTGCGCTCCGCCATTCAGGGGTATGGCACCGCCGAGTTCCGCGTACGACGCAGCGCCAGTCCAGGCGAGGACACCCGCAATGACCCAGACGATCAAGGCAGCGCCCGGCGAACCGACTTTTGAGCTCACCTGGCCAGGCGAGGAGAAGATACCCGACCCAATGATCAACCCGACAATGAGCGATAGCCCATTGAGGTATGTCAGCGTCTTGTGCTTCTCCAGCGACCCGCCGCCGAGGCCTCCATTCGGACGCGCTGCTGAAGTAGGAGCCCCAATGGGTGCATATCCACCCCCTGCCGCCGTCGAGCTCAAGGGAAACAAGTTCGCCGCAAAGTCAAAGGTTGACGACACCGAGTAGGATCGATGTGCCCTCGCCGCCGGGTTCGCGCTGTCCAGGGGATCATCCTGCTCCAACGACAACCTCCGCGACGACGATATGCTCGGCCTAGACGATACTTCCGTTCCGCCCTCTTCGTTTAAGTGACTTGAACTAGCAAGTGAAGCCAGCTCGAGGGAGTCCCGCGTGTGCGACGCCAGTAAACCGTACTGCTGCATGGTGTCGATGGTTGTGCTGGTTTCCTCCCCTTTTTAAAGTGGCCGGCTACCCTCAATGAACCGTCCACTGTGTTCCGACTTGACGAACTAGTGGCTAGCAGCAATAGCGCATAGCGGTTGGTAGATGTGCTCTGGGGTTTACGTGGAAGCGACCGAGTCGACCGATGAGTTCGTAGGGGTGTGTGTGATGTTTGTAAGGATTGCGCAGCGATGGGTGTTCTGTCGGACGGATCGATACTTGTTGGAAGGGATTGTGTGTGTTGCGCGTCGATAGGACTCTAGATGATCTGTATTCTCGTTTTGTATCGTATCGTTCTTTAGTACCAAAAACTTGGAGGATTAATGATGTGAGGTTGGAGTTGTGAGAGGTTGGAGGAGGAGGAGGACAAAGAAGGTGATAGGAGAGAATGCGGTATCCAAAAGAGAAGCTCTTTGGTCCCATGCCTCCTACCTAACCCACTATTCATGATCGAAAACGGGTCCAAGCAGCAGCCGCCCCTTGCCGCGCGCTAACCCCATTGGCTCTCCTCACCGCCACGAACCGGCTTAGGTAAGACCACTAAACCACCCCCCAGTCACCGGCCTCCAACTTCAATCGCAACCGGAATTTCAGAACCAGCCACTTGAACGCATCGCATCTCGACATCTACCGCATCATGGGCTCGGACGACTACGCCGCCGTCGGTGGTGGTGGCGCCCTGAAGCTCAAGGGTGCCAAGGTACACAAGAGGAGGAAGAAGCGAGAGAGGACTGATTTGGAGAAGAACCTCGAGACGGGGGTGGTGGCGAAAGAGGACAAGAAGAAGCATGAGGATGCTGACGAGGCTCGGAACGAAGATGACGATGAGGGGCCGACGGTGCAAAAGACGGACTCGGAAAAGCGCCACGAGGAGATTAAAAAGAAGAGGGTAAGCCTTTCAACAAACACCATCAATCTGTGCCTTCTAATCCACTAACACACACTCCCCCAGCTCCTCAAGCTCGCAGAAGCCTCCGGTTCACGACCCGAGCTCCTCAAGACACACAAAGAACGAGTCGAAGAACTAAACACCTACCTCTCCAGACTAAGCGAACACCACGACATGCCCAGGATCGGTCCCGGCTAAGCGCCATGACAACGGACGACGACGCACCGGGTGGAATTATGTACGCTGCATGATGATGGCACGGAGTTTGGGGCGTTTTGGTTGTTGAATACTGTGGCTTATTGCCTTTGCTGATATTGAATCAAGAAGGCTGCTGGGACCAGGTCTATTATTTGATGGTCCTTCAGCGATATGGTTGGCTATGTGGAAGAATACAGAGTGACTATCTCAAATGTAAGCTTCCATTCAATTCATCTCGAATATCAACTCGCGCTTCCTTGCGCTAGATCCCTAGGTACCTATGCCAGCTACACCACTTGACCAGCGTATCATAGTCTACATGTCCATGAGCAATCCTTCCATTTCAATCCCAACCCGCTTTCATCACCGACTCTCCCACCCCCTCGTCACGGTTAAAGTGTGGAGATGAGGGCCATCCCTGATGCTCGGGAGACCCGATACTGGACTGTGCGTTGTCCACCATGCCGTCGTTGTGATCTCCCATTCAGTGGGCTGATGTCCATATGGAATGTCCGTAATATCCCCCCCTCCCCCCCTGATCCAGAGCAAGGGCACCCAGCGCTGTCACGGCTTCAGATAGATGAGTTCCAGTCATCAGTGCTCATGATGATGAGGGGGAAAATGCCGCCAATTTCTTTCTGTGCACGCTATGTGTAAATGTCCTTTCTACATCCCACTCATATAGCCTCATATAGCCAAATATGCTCGTCAGAATTAATGATTCTTCTTTCCTCCACAATGTTCCGCCAGTCGTACATGGGTGTTTGTTCCCTTATCTAAAAAATGATTGATCCTAGCCCATTCTGCCCAAAGCGTCTGATTTCGCTCCCCCAGTCTAATGTCCTGATTTTGTCTCCAAAAGATAGATAAATCGTCGAGCGTAATGCCGTAATAAGGAAACCGTCAAAAGTCGTTAAAGTGGACCCTGAATCCGAGACTTGGCGCCCCCGAGCGAGACCGAGAACGACAAATTTTTCAGTCCTCACGGTCCGCCCGGGGAATTATGTCGCGTGATGCGAGGGGGCCCGTCCGTGGTTTACAGAAGAAGCAGGCCACCGAAGAGCATGCCCACAACAGCGGAGATAACACCGCCAACGGAAGATCGGGGAGCGGCGTTCTGGAGGTCGGGGTCGCTGCCCTGGGTAGCCTCGGCAGAGGGAACGACAGCCACCCAAGAGGTGGAGGTGAGGGTGGTGACACCGCCATCGTCGAGAGTCGAGGTGAAAGTCTTCTGAACCGCGCTAGAGGTCCTACGAGTGCCGGTGGTGATGGTCGACTGAGTGGCTCGGGTCGTGGTCTCGTCGTCATCGTCGTCTAAGACACTGTTAGCACGAGACTCTCGCCTTACTGTTTTTCAAACTAGGCTCCAAGCGCAAAGCAAAGACATATTCATGCAAATCAACGGGGTCATTTCAACATGGGTCATGGCAAAATCCAGGTGTCACGCGCACTTGCGGGAGGTTCTCGATATGGATGGATAGGTAATCACGGTGTCGAAGGGTGGCGTGCGCAACACAACAAGGCAACGGGATTTGGGCGTTGGATCCGCAACCTTGGCTCGAGGTCGAGTTTGGATGGCGGGAGTCCGTCCCACATACCGGTGGTTCTGGCTGGTCTCGTTGTCCTCGTTGTCCTCGTCGTCTCCGTTTCCTCTGGGGATTCGGTAGACGTCGACGCCTCCGTTTCCTCCGAGGACTGCAAAGACGTGGCCGTCTCTGTTTCCTCGGAAGACTCGAAAGTCGTCTCCGTCTCCGTCTCCGTCTCCTCAGGAGGTTCGGATGACGAGGCAATTGGAGTAGTTGTGGCAGTAGCAGCGGAAGTGGCAGAGGCAGTGGTCTCACCAAGAGAAGCCGTCGAGGACGGAGAAGAAGTGGGATTGGAAGAAGGCATAGACGAGGAGGTATCCGGAGACGTACTGGCAGAGGAGATGGAGGAGGTTGTTGCAGCACTAGGAGAGGAGGAAGGAGCCGCGGAAGAGGCCTCTTCCGTGGCGGACGTACCAGTTTCGGTGGGCTCGGGCTCAGAAGTCGAGTCGGGCTCTGAGTTGGTGGTTCGCCGGCGGGTGGTTCGGGTGGGCTCCGGCTCAGAATCCGTGGTCTCCTGGGTGGGCTCATCGGTGGGAGTATCCTCAGGAGGCTCGGTGGAGGAGGGTTCGTCTTCTGTTTCCGTGTCAGGAGTGGGCTCATCGGACCTAGAAGTCGCGGACGGGGGTGAGGAAGGCTCACGGGTGTCGGTGTTGGGTTGCGTTTGGGTGCGCCTGGTCTCCGAAGGCCTGGTGGTCGGCCTTCGTGTAGGCTCACGGGTTGGCTCGCTGGTGGGCTCATCCGTAGGCTCATCAGTGGGAGAGTCGGTAGGCTCATTTGTCGGCTCGTTGGTCGGCTCAGTGGGAGCGTCAGTAGGCTCATCCGTGGGCTCGTCGGTGGGAGCGTCGGTAGGCTCGTTGGTAGGCTCATTGGTAGGCTCATCCGTCGGCTCATCGGTGGGAGCGTCGGTAGGCTCATCAGTGGGAGCGTCCGTGGGCTCCGTAGGCCGGTTGGTTGAACCAGTTCCAGGTGTGTTCTGTCGCCGAGCGATCTGGGCGGCGGCTTCGGAGAGGTTGGGCTTGTGGGCATTCATGCCGTGTTCTCCCATCATCTCTCCATGGCGGAGGTGGCCAGGGCAGAGCCGACTAGCACCTCCGACCGATGCCAGACCAAAGCCCAAAACGCAGCAGACGGCCAGGGCAATGAGAGCCTTGCGAGCGGGCGACATCCTCCGGGTGGTTGTCCGAGGCTGGGATTGGGAAAGCTCCGGGTCCTGGAATTGGGCCTCCTTCGACATGATCCTCTCCTCTCCGTCAGTGCTCAACAGTCCTGCCTCCATGTTGTAGTCGTTCTTGCTGGTGATAGGTGCCATGATGTGAGAGAGGGTTGAGTTTGAAGGGCGAGGAGGCAAGTTTTGTATGTTCGACACGGACGGGAGGTTGATATCAAGCTTGGCACAGACGGCGATGGGATATGCAAAGCACGTCTAGCGGCTCAGTTGGCCAGCGAATCCAAGAGGCAAGATGCAAGCCCAAGAGGGGGTGGACTCTTTTTTAGGGTTTGCTGTCTAGGGCCGGGATAGGAAACGACTGGCTGGGGAGGTGGTGCGAGGTGAAGAAGGCGAATCCCAAGATGTGAGTGGTGGTGAGAGGTGAGTGGATGGCTGGATTTGGAGACAACGGCAGACTTGAGGATATGCGAGTTACTGCAGCCGGCAGCTGAGGAGACGGGCTGGCCTTGACCGACGATCAAGGTGTTGTATGCCAAGCAAGCTGAGGAGGTGGGTTTAGCGAGCCGAGCTGAGCTGAGCTGATCTGATGAATGCGAGACCGGAAGAGGAGCAGAGATAGATAGATAGAAGCAACGGATTCTCTGGTGACGAGAGGACCGAGAGCCAGAGAGAGAGCGAGAGAGAGACGGAAAGCGGATAGCGTGTCGCTCGTGTTGATGGAAGAGTGGCCGAGGGAAAGAAAACCAAGGACCAGCAGCGTCGAGGGGTGGAGGAAGGTGGAGGAGGAAGTGGAGTGAGGTGTGTGATGGTGTAACACGAGGAAGCAAGAGTCCGTCGATTCGCGGGACCCGAGAGGACGGAGCAGCCTTTTGTTTGAGGTTTGGACGGTTATTGGAGGTCGAGGAAGGGAGTGGGCGAAGCACGATCTCTCCGTCTGCCGTATGCAGGACGGGACTATTTTTGACTGACGTGACTGGATTGGACTGGCACGTTCTGAGCTAGGACTTTGCTGAGCCCCGATGAGAGTTTGTTTTTTTTGGGGTCACCCTCTGCTGTGGGTGGTGGTGGCGAGGGGGGGCAGAGGACGCGGGAAGCAAGGTGGTGGTGGAGAGGGAGGTTGATGGAGAGATGGTGGATGGATACGATTTCCATGTTTCTTTTTTCGGCTTGGGAGGGAACCGCATGCAGTTTTAACGACAGCCACCCCGGGCCCCGAACAGGATTAGCGCCCCGTCGTGCTCCCCTGGACCTGTGGGCCCCCGGCCTGCCAGGACCCCACCTCACCCACTGTGCAGCAGCATCCACCTCACTGAAGGCCGACTGGTACAGCGCCCGGGGCGGGGGGGGAGGGGGGAAGCCCGCCTGGGTTTAGTGGGGTCGAGTTGCGTAGGCGCCTCGGCCAGGCGAGTCTGGCCCGACAGGGGACGCCTCGGGTGTCAGAAAGAAGGCGCTCTCTGGCGTCGAGTGGCATTCCTGGCTGGCTCACCCGTCGTGAGGCGCTGATAGCTGATATTTCTGAGGCGCTGGCTGTGTGAGAAAATGGCTGAGAGCTGAGAGGTTGTGTCTCCAATTCTGTCGTGAACTCTGCTGTTGCTGTTGCTGCCGTGGAAACTCCCTTGACAATGATTCTCAGTCCTCATCCACTGGCTTGCATGATGTGTCACGTCGAGTCCCGTCATCCCTCCTCCTCCTCCCTTCCTTGATTCCTTGTTTGTCCCGTTTGAAGCTCGCTCTTCTGTCTGGACCCAGGGCGAGAAGAGAGCCCGACGTACGTAAGCACCTTTGGGCAAGTCTTTGGTCGACACGCAGTCTGATGCGTGAGTTTGCCATCCACTCCAACTGCAGGGGGTGCGTGCATGTCTTTAGCACCCGTCGTCGCTATTGAAGCTCCCACCGCATCCAGGCCCCCTCGCACGCACCAAGAGAGCCTCTCAAGTGGGTAGCAAAAAACACGAGACACTTTTCCATAGTAAAGAGGGCAGAAGTGTCTCGTGTATTTTGCAACCCGCTTGCCTCTCTAGACGACGAATTAGTCAGGCCGCAGAGTCTCGTCGTTTGGTTGCCCGGCGCCGCGTAGCCGACCCGAACTTCCCTACACTTTTAGTGACGCTAGACGCTGAGAGGCGCTGGACTCAGTGATGTCACAGCGGGTACAACGAGAACCGTCGGGTTCATTGAACAAAGGGAAAAGAAAGGCGCGGATGTGGTCCCTCGTATTCTCTGTTACTTCGTACTTGGTAGGAGGCGGAGTTACAGTCGGCAACTGAGCGTACGTACGCAGTGATCATCATCTTTTGTGCGGGTGACCCCATCCCATGAGCCTGTTCTGTCCTTCGGAACTCTCTCTGGGTGAAAGGCACGCACGCACGCACGTACGTTTGCTGCGTCAACAATCCAGCGCACCTCGCACCTTGGAGAATACGAGAAAATCGGCAGAAAAATGTCGGACATGGGGCGGCGGCGCACGGAGAAAGGCGAAGAGGAAGCGATCGGGTCCAAGTCATTGGTCCCAGTCGGCCGCCAGAGCGTGTTCTGTCCGCTTCGTGGACCCCATTCCCCGTCCCATGTCCGACCCACGTTTCTTTACCCCTGGCCCCTTGTCCCCTGTCTCTCTATCGTCTCTTGAGCTTTTCTTATCCAACCAACCCCCTCTGACTGATGGTCTGGCCGTTGTTTTCTCCTTGCTGGTATCGTTGTGAAAATGGCCGTGGTGGAAAATATGTTGACCATGCAGCTCGACAGTGGCGGACCCCAGGCCGTGGGTTGAATGCGCACAAGCGCGCGAGAACCATGTGAATGCTGTCGAATGGTCAATTGACAACGAACCATGGCCACGACTTGCATCTCCGGAAGCTTGTCTCAAACGTCCACAGGTGTCAAATCCGCTGTGTTGATAACCGACCAAGTGTCAGAATCTGTCCGCTCCCGAATCTCACAGGATTTGCCGCCGTGCTAGGTGCCAAGGACCGCTGGCCAACCTCCCGTAAACCAGGAATTGATCGCCGACCCAGCGTTTATTCCTTCCATCATCCTTGTAAGCGACGGCTCCAGTTGATCCCAATTCTCTTTCTCGTGTCCGGTCCGGCAACCTTGGGGGGGGGGGGGTTTCCGTCACCAGAGCCGTGCATCAGTTCATCGAACCCAACATCGAATCCGTGGAGCATAGGCTCCGCTCGGAGAGCCCGTGTAAGTCCATCAACAGGTAAAAGAATGGGACTGCCAAGCAGAGGATGATGCGTCCTGTCGGATCTCGCGGCTCAACACCAAGAGAGATCTGGGACAAGAGGATGCCATCATAAATTCCGCTGTTCGCTTCATCACACCTTCTGGCCGAGAATTGGTGCGGCCCAACTCGGGGATTGGTGTTTCGCCTGCGAATAAGCTCCACGCGGCCTGTTTGTGTTTATTTTTACCCTTGAATCCTTTGGTCGTGGTTGGAGGCTGGGTTGCCCTCCCCCTCTATCGAGCTCGCCCAATCTGGACAGCTCTGCGGACTAGTTAAAGAGCCGGTTGGTTGTCAGGATGTGCTGGAGGTCCTAAAAACTGATAATTGCTGCTGTGGCCGGTGATATTGCAGATGCTCCCTGATGATGGATGATGGGGGGACGCCTTTGTTGGACGACTTCCCTGCCATCCCCAAACCTCGAGGCTTCAAATCTGCAACCCCCCCTTCACAGGATGCCCAGATGGATGGCGGCCTGTTCTGGTTGTGATGGAAGTGAGGGGCGAAAACTGGTCGAAACCTCTGTCGCCAGTGGCGAGTAACCACCAACAACTTCTTCAGCACACGAAACACGCCATCGGAAACCTGTTGTATCGCAGCAATTCGCCATGAAGCAACATATTTCCCGCTCCATCTGTTGGGTGGCTCTTTGTTGTTGCTCGCAATCCGATCCACTAGACGTCGTTCTGATCGACGCTTGGAACGATGTGCATTGAACCCGACCGATCAAACCTCGATGAGCCCTGCCCAGCTGGATGTGCTCCTGGTCGGGGCCGGCCTAGGCTGGGCTGACGTCTCTGACGTGTCACCGCCTGTTGATGTGTGCTGCGTCCTAGTGTAACTGCAGATGCATCAATCGAAGATGCAGCCATCAGAAGTCATCACTCATCAATTTTGGGATGGCGGTCGAAATCTGTGACGGGCTGGCGTCTGATGTGAATGAAGCATTTGAGTGATATTGTGAGGTTGACCTGTGTGTGATGTCTGCGAGGTTGAGTGTGTTCGACCAGCATTCTTTCCACCCATCGATATTGATTCGAAGACCGATCTGAAGAGTCAATCCAGTCCCGATATTGACCTCCTCACGGGAATGATACCTTGTGGCTTGCCTCACAGGTTGCGCTGCCCCGTGATGATGATGCAAAATTGCTAAAAGTGTTGTTGTGGGTGGTTCTTTGTCTCGCCGCTGCAACACCACCTGAGCACATGCCAATCTTGAATCGCGGTCGCCCTGATGGAAGAGGTCAAGCCACACATCACATGACTAAAATCATAGGGTGTGGCTGAAATACGGCTTGCTCAACACGGGTTCCTCTTTCCTGCCCTGTTGAGATTGTGGCTCGTGCGCCATGGCGCTTGGATGGAGACAGGCTGGCGAGACTGTCGCCCCATTGAGAGGCCACTTTCACATGATGACGACGCCGAGCACCTTCTCTTTCACGTCAACCAACTCCGTCGGTGTGCATTGTGCTCTTTATCGTCAAATTCTCCAACGGGAACTGTTCTGAATCGGTTCACGCCTGCCCTTAGAAGCTCCCATAGCTCCCGCGACGGCGTCCTCTAGCTCCAGAGCAGCTCCATGCGCATCCCCGTCGTTCCCGTCTTCAATGGTCTTGTTGCATTCGCGACAGCCTCGTCATGACCGAGCATCTCAGCCCCGAGTCGTTGAATGCTCTCGATTCCGATGAACAATCTAACCTGCGAATGCGCTCGCGATCCCCTCATCCCTATCACCATCCGAATACCGACCTTCCGCATCCCCCTGATCGCTTCTTCCTGCGCAACGGCATCGCCAAAGACGACAATGGCAATCATGAGCCGTCACCCACCGCATACCCCCCTCTTCCCAAGGACTCTCCCCAGACAAGCGATAGCGGATCCGAAGCCGACGATGAACATTTCTGGAAGGGTCTGCCCGCGCCCAAGACGAACCTCCACAAAGGATTGAGAGGTTGCAATGAGCCGCTCTCGGGATCGTCAACCCCGTTGCCTTCTCCAATTGCTCTGGACGGTGAGACGGCTCATGCTGTTGACAAGGCGTTTACTCCTAGTGACTTGCCAGAGCCGCGAATCTTACTCGACACTATCCGCCGGAAGAAGGTCGTTGTGCGAAGAGCAACAGAGGCTGGTATTATCCTCGCTCTCGGCCTCATGGTCGCCATGAACCGTGAGGTGTCACCACTTCTTGACATTTGGGGAAGAGGCATGATTTCCTTCTCACTACTGTCATGAGCCACATCTGACCAATTATAGATATCGTGTACCTCGGTCTATCATGTACTGGATTACTCGTCCTTTACCCTCTCAGGGTTATCGCATCTGCTTACCACAATGGCCGCCCTTCTCGCCCGATTCCCCTCGAACTTCCAACACATTTTGATCCGGCGCCCTTACTATACCCACCCGCTATTACTCTGTTCCTCTCACTTCTAGTTTCTACGAAAAATCCCACGGGCGTTCTGCCCAATCTCATCCTGAGCATCTGCTCCCTACCGCAGCGCCTCATTCCCAAGGCCGACCCATATGTCACATATGACGTAACCTCATGGGGGCTTTCTTGTCTTCCCCTGATCTGGAACCCGTCACGTCGTGACATCTCGACGGTCAGCGACTCGGGCTCTTTTATACCTGGAGAGACAGCTGTTATGCTTTATCCACTCCATCAGACGCTGTGCGTCGTGCTCCACCACTTGACTACGACAAGTCTCTTGACAGCGGAACTTCAGCTGCTGTCAATTGCCTTGATCAACGTTCTTCTCCTGGCGTCTTCACCTCAGGTACATATCCTCAAGGCCCTTCTATGGGGTGGCGGCCTAGGACTTCTTTTATTCTGCGGTCCTGTTATCAGATGGGGAATCGCTCTCGCAAGGGTTCCGAAGTGGCGCTTTAGAAGAGCTTCCACTGTACGGAGCCGTCCGTTTCTTGAGAGCCTCGCACACGCTTTCTCGCTCCGTCGAATTAAGAATGAGTTGCTGGGGTCAAATTTCGAGGACGCAACCTACGACACCATCGACTCATCCGAAGACGACATTACCCCCTTACTGAAGAGACCAACAAAAGTCCGTACCTTTGGGCCCAACTTTGGAGCATCTCAGGATGGTGATAGTGTCCCATCATCGCCCACAGCAGCTGGAGACGTCGCTTTTGCGAATGGCTCCTCTTTCCCGAGGCGGCACACTCTACCGCATCTGGACAATGTAGTCCGGCGCAACGCTACACATACGCCGTCTGGACGGAGGAAACGGGCAACTTCAATGTCTGTTCGCCCATTCTTCAAGCTTACGCAAGCTCAGGCGACCATGAAAAAGTGGCTCTACGCTGGATACGTCTATGTGTGTATCTTGTTGATAATCCTCGTTGGGATTCGTACATATGTCGAGAAGTTTGCCCTGCGAGGTAACGAGCCAATAGGCTGGGCGCTGGGATATCTCTTTGGTGACCTGCCTTGGTTTCGATTCCAGGTCGTCCGCTCTAATCTCGAGCGCTGGATCTGTCTTCCGCCGCGCCCAGAAGGCGACGAGAAGCAGTGCCATCTAGGCTGGGTGCAGCACCTCCGTCATGACGATTTTGGCGAGGGTAATACTCGCCTCCTGTTGACCGCCTACTGGCTCGGCATTCTAGTTCTTGGTCTCACCATCGTCTTTCGCCTGAAGGATATCTACGAGGTTGATACACGGCGCAAGGTGTTTCATTTCATGATGGTCGGCATGTTTCTTCCCGCCACTTACATCGACCCTACTTACGCAGCTCTCGCCCTCTCTCTCACCCTTGCCATCTTCCTAATATTAGACCTCTTGCGGGCCAGCCAGCTGCCTCCCCTCTCGAAACCGATTGCGTCATTCCTGGCACCATATGTAGACGGTAGAGACTTTCGCGGTCCTGTCGTCATCTCCCACATTTTCCTCCTTATCGGGTGCGCTATCCCCCTCTGGCTCGCCCTCGCCTCCCTCCCCCGGACCGGTACCGACTACCTCGAAGGCTGGGAACTCCCAACCCGGGACGTCAGCATGGTCTCTGGGGTAATTTGCGTCGGCCTCGGCGACGCAGCAGCATCCCTCATCGGTCGCCGCTATGGACGCCGGAAGTGGCTCTGGGGAGGCGGCAAGAGCCTCGAGGGAAGTGTCGCCTTCGCTGTGGCCGTATTTGGCGGACTAGCTGCGGCGAGTGTCTGGCTCAAGGTTGGCGGCTGGCCCGCCACGAGCGAGCAGGTGGACGTCCTCGCCAGCTCCCGGAACGCTGCAATGTGCGCCTCGATGGCCAGCCTCACGGAGGCCGTTCTCACGGGCGGGAACGACAACGTCATTGTGCCGGTTGTGCTTTGGACATGCGTGAAAAGCCTTGGGATTTGATCCTTGAGGAAGGGGTAATGAATGGGCAGGCGTTCTTCAGGTGGCGATACTCCTTTGTTTGATGGGGATAGATAAAGAGCGGCAACGACTGAACAGCCACATAGAAACGAATGAAATGTTCATGACAGTTAGGGCGATAAATGATCTGGGGGTCTGGTATCGGGATGATACGTCCCGATAAAGGTAGTATATCAATACCCTCGAGTTTAATGGCATATACATGATCTATCCCTCCCTAAATGTGTCACCAACGCCTGCGCCAACCCCCGATGCAAGTTTATGTCTCTTATACAATACTGGTTCTTGTCATCATGACATGAGGTCTTCCAGGATTGCCTCCAGCTCATCCTTCCGGAACGGCAGACTTAGAAGCTCCGTCCCTAGGGCATCCTTCATACTCGTGATAATCTGGTGATCATGGAATCTATAACGAGGTTAGCATTTGTCTCACAATGTTTGAGGTCGCAAGGGCACTCACTCCTTCAGCAACGTCCGGAAAGCCATCTCCGAGCTGCAAATGAACTCCTCAACCGCCTTGTTATACACCATCCTATATTCCACACCCGTCGCCTCATCACCTCCCCCGCCCTCTTCCTCCATCGCGATGAGCACCTCGCCCACGAGCAAGCGGAACAGATTCTTCGCGTTCTCGGGTAAACTGCGTAGCACGAAAGCCACACCCTCGCGACCGTTGACACGATGCGCATTCCGGCCTAGAAGCTCGTGCACCTCGTCCACGACATCCAGCTCAGCAGTGTAAGGCGCAAACGTGGTACAGTCGTGAAACAGGAGATTTAGGGCAGACCGCACGCCAATATCCCACAGTAACGCGAAGTCGGGCGTGTCAGCGGAGCAGACGAGACGCACGCGTGGATGGGCGGCGAGTTGTGCTAGGGCGGACTGTGCGCCGGGCTTGCGGAGAGGTGGTGCGTCGATGGAGTTGACGATGATGGTGAGGGTCATTTCGGAGGTGGCTAGGAGAGAGAGGATGGATGTGACCATTGTGGAGGGCTGGGCGAGGGGGATGCGTTGGGTGGGATCGATGGCGGTGCCGATGGTGCTGAGGACCTCGCGCATTGTGGTTGAGGAGGCGTATCCGTTGATGACGACGATCTGATCGCCCCTTTCCCTCCTGCCTCGCGCAAACAGATGTGTCGCGAGCTTGTGCAGCAATCGACGCTTAGAGCCATAGCCGTAGAGGCACAGGTTAAAGCCCTGCGATAGCTCAAACGCCCATTGGGGGAAGGACTCGGCGTGTAGGCTTTCGAGGTACTCGATATCAGGGGCATGATGATCCTGGTGCTCCCGGACAATCGTGAAATACTCGTCGTGAGTGAGAAGAGCCAGAGATGATAGCGTGTTATTCGAAGTCTTGGGCCGCCCGGGCTTATTGTGCGCAAAGTAGAGCTCGTGAGGGGGAAGGTCGCGAGGAGGAGTTGGAGACCTGACTTTTCGCTGGCGACCTCTGCGACGAGGCGTCTTGGATGGCGTTGCGGCTTCACCTGTGACAGATGTATCTGCAGAGACACGCTCGAGACCCTCATCATCCTCATCTTCGCTCGAGTCGAAGATTTTCCGCGCAATCCCATCACCTTCCTCCTCGTCTGTAAGTTCGTCGCCGACTACATGCTCTATCAGAGCTCGTGCGCTCTTCCTCCTTGCTGATCGATCTGCTGCCTGTCTCCGAGGGGTTAGGCCGTTTAGACTGAAGGCAGTGCCTTTAGTTGGAGTCTGGAAGATCGCAGTGCGAGTCGCCTTGGGTGTTGGGGAGTCGGCATTCACGGCGGCTTTCGGTGGACGACCTCGTCGCCGGGGGGCAGGCTTGGGAGTCTCGTCTGGGTCTCTTCCTGGGGAGTCTGTGGAAGAAATCGAGATGCTCGGGTTGATATTTATAGGAATGCCCTGCGAGAAGGTATCGGAGTCCGTATCGTCGATGATTGGAGAGTGGCGGGCTGAGCTCCTTTGTCGCTTCGAGGGAGTCGCTTCAAGGTCGGATTCAGGGATGGCTTCGAGTTCCTGGTAACTTCGTTTTCGTACAGACTGTGTGGCGGGTTGGTCGTGCCCTGGGTCGAGGACCGCTTTCTTCCGAGGCATTTCAGCGGTCTCAAGCTCTGCGCTTGAGTAAATCCCCCCTAAAAGCGTCAATCTGTGGTATTCTGGGTCGGATCCTCGACGGTTGGATGTTGAAGGACATCGTCGCGTTGAAGCGCGTCTCCCTGCTAAATTGAATGTGGCTCATTGTGGCGTTGACATGTGGCGCGAGCTCGAACTCTGCCGACTCGATCAACTCCCGAGGAAACCCTCCACATCTCACTCTTACACCCAACTCTTCGGTATTTGACCAGATACATGCAACAAGAACACAATGAATCTAAATGTCTCTGCATCTCTAAATATTACGAGGCTATTTTTCAAGCCCAATCTTTGCCTCCCTCACTACTCGGTTCCTACGTTCAATGAACTACCCATTCCTCTGGACAAGGGACTGCAGCAAGATGGCAGAAAGGTAGAGATCAAGGCTGTCGTTCTCGATAAGGACGACTGCTTTGCATACCCCGATGCGACCGAGGTATACGGTTCATACAAGGTACATAAATAGAACATAAGGTACAGTTTCACCAAATGCTGAACCGTTTGCTAGGCTCACTTCGAAAAACTGCGGCAGACTTATCCTGGACGCAAGCTGCTTGTTGTGTCAAACACAGCTGGTGCTTCGTCATGGGACAAGAACATGAAGCTTGCTGCCGAAGTGGAAAAGAACACCGGCGTATCGGTTCTCGCCCACTCGGTCAAGAAGCCCGGATGTGGCGACGAGATCATGGAGTACTTCAAGAAGCACCCCGAGACGGGAGTGACCGACCCTTCCCACATTGCAGTGGTGGGGGATAGGTTGACGACAGACATGATGCTCGCAAACATGATGGGAGGCTGGGGGTTCTGGATTCGAGACGGAGTGATACCCCTGGAGAAGAAGAGTGTGGTGAGCAACCTCCTCGCAGCAAAGGCCCATGTCTCAATAGCGAACTGTAAACTAACAATACCTAGTTTTCTAGAACAGAGCGGCTTCTATCGTGGTTTCTGTTTGCCAGAGGATTCCAGGCCCCTGAGCCCCGTAGCATGTTCGAGGAATAACGTCAAACAAGATGTGCTGCCTCGTTTACTTGCCCCGTTTACACCCCCGTTTGCCCTTGACGAAACACAGCCCCGGGGTGCCCAACCTATTGTTCCCTCGTGAATCACGGACGAAAAGTCGCCTCATTCTCGGTCGCCCATGTTCCGCAGTTGAAGCCCCTCAATATGATAACGCCGGAGGGAATAGCGACAATCACAACTAGGACTGAATCACTCATCTTCAAGCCAGCTCCCCGCCATCAACATCTATAAAGCTCGCCAGCCCGGTGTCTTTTTCTCCAAACCCTCCTCCCTCTTTTCTAAATCTTGGCCCGAACCAAGTATATACTTTCTTCCTCTTCGTCTCTCATCACATCTCACGTCTCTCCTTCCAAGTGCCCCTACCTGACTCCCTTCCATGAGAAGACCTGTTGTTGTTCACAGCACCAACAACATACAACAAGATGGGTGGCAAAGTCTGGTCGCAGGAGGAGGAGCGTGTCTTCTGGGAAGTGGTCATTCCATGCTCCCCAAGTGCAGCCAACCCAGCTGATCGTACTCTGGGTTGGAAGGAATGTGTTGACCTCATGACAAGGACCATTGGGCAGGGTGCTCGCCGCGTCTATACGTCCACCATGCTGTGTAAGTCATCCCTATGTGTCAACTAAACTACATCTAACTCCCTATAGACGAGCATCACTACCAGAGCTTCAAACCTGGTCCCAAGGCTCCCAAGTCCAGCCTTTTCCTGGAGAAGCACAAGCGAGACGTTGGTGAGTGACACTATCTTTTCATCACCATTATCAGTACTGACCAGGTTCCAGAGTGGTTTTCAACCCATGACTCGCCTCCTCCCCCGAGCCCCCCTCGGAGCTCTTCTTGGGCAGATGACCCCCTTCTCGCTTCTCTGCTCAAAGATAGCCCCAAGCCAAAGGGTGCTAAGAAGAAGGCGAGTGGCGGGACTCGCAAGAGAGACGTCCAAGAAGAACAAGCCCTTCCCTCCAGGGAGCGCGGTAACGGTATCTCTCCTGCTTCTCGCCCTAGTGCTTTAACGTCAAGCCTTCGAGCGCGTCCTCTACAAACTCTTAATGCCCCGGTAGACCGAGCCCATGAAATTCAAGGATTCCACCATGGAGATGGCCAAAGGAGTCCATCGCTGTCCAGCACTAACCCCGAGCTTACACACAGCAGCAATCTTCACCACCTTGATCGTCCAATCCTTCGACCACAGAGACCTCAGATGAGGCATTTGGATGGTTACCCCATGGGACCGAGTGATTATTCAACTGACATCTCGCACGCCCCCACCACAAGCTCTCATTCCTTGGGAAACTCATGGTCGAGCGTGGGCGGAAGGCCAACTTACCCAACAGCATACGGCGAAGTTAGACACCGTAATGAGTCTTTGCCTCCCCTTCGTCAGGTCATCCCGTACTTCGACGATCGAGAGTCTTTTGGCGGCAATCCCTTCAGTCTAGGGCATTACAGCCGAAAGCGCAAGTATGTTGGGGACGAAGAAGAAGAAGAAGAAGAAGAAGAACAACACCCAAAGCGCCAGGCTTTTTCTGCGGAAAACCAGGGCCTTCGGCCAGAACAGCCCAGGACATCATCAGGACCCCGGCTAGGCCTAGGCTTCTTAAGTGCTTACCCCGGATTCCCACCCCTTCGCCCTACTGACAACCAATCTGACCGGGGTGCTGGAGTCGAGACTCGCCATGATGATGGCGACAAGGTTGATGATGGTAAAAGGCCTATGAATCATGGGCTGAGGGACGACTAGGATCGGTACTGTTTGGAGGAACGGGAAGTGTGGGGATATTGTCCATGGCTTTGATCGCTGACCAGGAGGCCCCCTTGATGGCAGAAGCGAGTTTTGTTCCAGACTGTTCAAAGTTTTTTCGTGAGATTTCAGATAATTTGGTCAATCCCCACTTCTCAAATTTGGCAATCATCATCATTTTTTTCCAGTTCCTTCTCCCAATTATATCTTGCCTTACGACGTTTGTCACAACCATAGATCCCCCTCCTCCACCCCCGGAAGCCCCGATTGCCAAGCCGGAACAGTGGGGCCGTCCATTACCCCGAAAAGCGGTGACAATTGGCAGAAATAAACCACGCCAAAGAATTTCCCAAGACTATCTATCCGCCGCCCGCTCAACCCGCGATACCCTCTTATCTCGACCCAGCATTTCGTCTTCTGTCACAATGAACTTCCCCGGGAGTGCTCCTTCACCAGCCACCGCTGCGGTGATGCCCACGCCGGGCAGCCCGCAAGATCCCGGTGTCAAGGCTGTATGTCCCTCGCGCAAACCCCCACATTGAGGGTTCCCGACTCGTGGTGGTTGAGATGCATCGGCTAACATTTTGACTATCTAGGTCCAAGCGGCGATGGAGTCGTGTTACGGAAAGACAATTATGTCAGGAGTAATGGGTTTTGGCATGGGTGGTGTGTTTGGCATGTTCATGGCCTCCGTATGTCCCCCCCGATTAGACCCAGCTCGATTTCTCGAACGATGACTGATTCCCTCTCCTCCAGATGTCCTACGACACCCCCTTCCACACAGCCGCCCCCGGTGGCCCCCAAACCCCCGTCTCCTCCCTCCCACTTAAGCAACAGCTCAAGATCGGCTTCAAGGACATGGGCACGCGCTCGTGGTCCATGGCCAAGAACTTCGGCAAAGTCGGCGCATTGTACTCGGGCATCGAGTGCGGTATCGAGGGCCTGCGCGCCAAGAACGATCTCACCAACAGCGTCGCCGCAGGGTGTCTAGCAGGCGGCGTGTTGGCGAAGAACGCGGGACCGCAGGCTGCGGCGGGCGGCTGTCTGGCCTTTGCGGCGTTTAGTGCGGCTATCGATGCGTATATGCGGTCGCCGCCGAAGGAAGAGTAAAGGATGAAGGGCGGCGGACAGCACGAGCACGAGGGATGAGGCCACATGCACATGCGAACTGGTGCGGCAAAGTGAAAACGCAAATTTTGGCGGATGGGGTTGTACGAGCTGTACTACAAGACATGCCTTTTTCGTGGGAGTTAACGGATGATACATTAGAGCATAGGGCTGGCGTTGGGAGACGGAATCTCTCCTCTTTGGATATCGGCCTGAGCACCAGGGGGTATGTATGCGAATGGCGGCCGAGCAGATGATGGCACATGTATAAGACAAGTGTTGCGTGATGACTCACGCTGTTATAGAGACGTTGCGCCGTGTACAATACCATAGAGTCTACTATCTATTTGATCGAAAGCATGTCTTCCTTGATCAGTCTGGACCGTGTCCTTCTGTACTGCCGAATATCCAATATCCCCAACGCCGCGCTTCAAATACAAGAACAATTCCATCGGACGAGACCCAGGCTCCCACATAACTAGGATGCATGATAGACCTGGAACGACCCAAATTCCCAATAAGCATCCTTGAAAGCCTCAGGCCTGTTGGCTACATAGTCCGTACAGTTACTAGGACCTATCACAGATCGGTTAGTTCCTCTCTCATCAGAATCAGGGGCTTGCTACACTTACATCCAGACTCATCCCAGACGGCATAGACCAGCTCGCCGCACAAGTCGACGTTGACAACAATCGAGTTATTCTTAAAATGATTCCCAATGTCGCAGTCCGTGTTGGGGAAATCCGCCAGCGCAGTTCCCCAATTGCTCGGGTCGGGTTTCTTGCTCTTGATGTCCGAGGGAATCGAGCTTCGCGCAAACTGCCACATGCGAATACCTTCTTCGCGCCACTCCATGGCCATAACGCCGCCTCCAACCTTGTTGAACGCCTGTCCGAAGCCTTCATCTTCGGACTTGACACCACAGCCCGCGTTGTCGTTCTTCTCATGGTCGCAGTTCTTTTGCTGCGCATCACCCGTCTCCTTTCGACGCACATCCATAGAGCAGCCGCTCGTAGTGTGTAGCGTCATCTGGTTCCCGTCAATGGCCTTGTTAGTGGCCTCCATGACGTCGATTTCGCCATTATCAGGCCAGTTGGAATGGTCGGTCAGCCAGAGGGCGGGCCAGGTGCCGCAGCCGTAGGGGGTGTGCTTGACGTCGAAGATGAAGAGGCCGCTGTCGTAGGTCTGCTTGGACTCTACGCGGACGGAGAAGCGGCCGGTGGATGCGTTGGGCTCGTCTTTGGGGCCGACGGAGGTGTCGACGCGGAGGATAGCGGAGGAGGAGGAGGCGTAGGTGAGGTTCTGGGGGGGAGGGTCAGGATTGGGACGGGTTGTGGGTGGGATGGAGGGGAGACTTACAAGGGACTCTGCTTGTTCGCGAGGAACGTAGTGGACGAAGCCGCCGGCTGAGAGTTGGAAGTGTCAGTTTGTATTGAACGAGGTAAAGGGGGGGATACTGACTAGGGTCATATCCCGTGAAGTAGTTGAACTCGTCAAAGAATTTCTCGCCTTGGTCTAAGTTGCCATTATGTCAGTCAAAAGCTACATTATCTTGCTCTTTCATTCTCAACCTACAAGTGTCCGTCAACTTGTACGACAGTGTCGAATAGTCAGGGTAGGCATTATTCTTGGTCTGCGTAACTGCGACAGCGACGATGATGACAATGATGACAACAATTGTCGCCCCGACGGCTGCCCAGATCCTCTTCCTCCAGTATCGTGGATTCCACCATGGCATGCTCGACGGTGACCTTCGGATTTCTCCGGTCTGGCGAAACAGGAATTCCTCGTAGGACGGGGGTGCCTCGCCGGGCTTGATGCTGGGTGGATAGTGTGGCATTTCGCTGGATGGGTTTTCTATTTTAGTTCTCTTTTATTGTTGTAAATCGTTTCATTCGTATCGGTTTGGTCGTCGAGATGTTTGTCCTTGGGGCGACGAGTGAGGGTCGAGAGGTGAGGAATGTGGTGTTGAGATTGGGAAGAGCCTCTCAAGATCACAAGTGAAAGGCTGCTTTCAAGGAACAAGAGGGAGAAAAATAAAAGGCGAAAATAATATGGTTATGTCTTGGTTTAAAGGAAAATACAAAGGAAGCCACAATTCCGGATGGCCGCGCAATGCATCCTCTTATCGAGCCATGATGGACTCGATCTTCCTACCCCGTCTTGAAACGCCAGTGTTTCTTTGCTGAACCCCCCGGTTTCCGAATACCAATACTATGACTACTCCGTACTTGTATCCACATCCCGAAGTCCACACGTACACCAGCTGCGCCTCTTGTGTGTTACGGCTGGACCGGGGAGGGAGGGGGGTCAACAATGTTGTTCGGTGTGGACGGGTCTGACGGAGTTGTCAGGGGGGAGGAATACGAGGACCACGAAAAGAGACAGTACAAAACTAAACAAATATAAATAAATAATATGCTCGATTGCCGAAGATGACAAAGTAAAAAAGAAAGAAAGAAGGAAGTGGCTGGATCCGGTATTCACATGGCTAGACCCTGTGTTGGTGATGCAAAACCGCACGAGACGCGTAATGCACCAACACCACTAAGATCGATCGATCAAGAAAAGAGCCAAGACGAAACAAAAAAGCACACACTAACTAATAATTGCTAGCCGCATTTGCACAACTTGTCCATCCCCGTCCACGAGCGAAAAGAACCGAGCTTTTGGGGGGGGGGGGGGGGGGG
>JABFFI010000037.1:6345-44605 GCA_013623725.1 Fusarium robinianum | reverse complement strand
TGAGTGTGGGGGGGGTGTGGCAGTGGTGGTGGACCTGGCGGCTAGTGGAGAGTTGTAGGGGTGGCGTGGTGGAGTGGCGATTGAGGCGGAGGCGGAGGAGGGGGAGGAGGACAGTGGTGGCTGCTGTTGGTGTAGCTGTTGCAACTGTTGTTGTTGTTGCTGGTGAAGGTGGACGTTTAAGGGGAGCGGCTGTTGTTGCGGTGTCTGCTGCTGTTGCAGATAGTGGGATTGAGGATCAAACGACTCGTTGGAGCTGAATGCGGTGTTATGGGACGAGGACAAGGCTGAATGGGGGGTTACGCTCGAGCTGGTGGGTGCATTGTTGGCGGCGGCGCTGGCGGCTTGCGAGTGACCAAGGGCTTGGGCGGCTGAATCCGCCTCGTCCAAGAGCTGCTGCTGCTGCTGCTGCCGTTGCTGACTCTGCTGGCGCTGGTGTCCCGTTGCACCTTTTGTCGCAGACGCTGCCGTCGCGGCCTTGGACCCGGACGAGGCCGACGACCGCGAATCGACGAGTGCGTGCTGAGACCGGTTGCTGAGCTTTCCGAACGGACCGAAACTCGGCATCCTGCGAGGGGACGGTGCGGACGGATAAGTTGAAGAGGGGAGGTCAATGGCGGGGGAGGAAAGAAGTTGAGAGGACGAAAGGGAGAAGTAAGAAAGGGAGTGATAGCAAAGAGCCAGGGTTAGAGGAGAAAGAGCGAGAGAGAGGAAGACGGATGAGAAGGTTGGTTGGCGGCGGCGGCGGCGGCGGCGGTGGTGGTAGTGGTAGTGGTGGTGGTGTCTCTCTACCTGGTAGATGGGATACGGACGGACCCCGATGGACGCGAGCAATGATGGGTAAGGAAGCGCCAGCAGGTCCGGGAGAAACCAACTGCCCGCTCTCGGCTTTCTACCTTCCTCTTTTGCCGTGTCCTATTTTTTTAACCCTTTATCGACCTTTTTTTTTAGGCGCGGCTACTATGTACGCACTTGGGGGCAACAGTGGATATTCGGCGCGAATGTCCCGTCTGCTGCAGATTGGTTGTTGTGTAAACGAGTTTGTCGATAGGAGAGAGAATCACTCGACTTGGAAGTGTGCAGAGAGCTGGGATGGAGCAGGTGGCAAGGCCGTATGAGGTACCTACCTAGGTAGGTAGGCATTGTACAGCAGGTACGAAGTAGACCAGGTACCTAATATCCTCCCACTCAATGTCAGGCAGGCAAGTACCACTGTGACTGGGGCTCACACGCGGGCCGCTTAGATCCATCATCCATCAGTGATGAGATGGTGGGCGGATCCCTCTCCCCTCTTTCCATGGAACAAATACGAACGCACGCTGGGGGGTGAGAACGCATGGAAGGGGGAGTACCTAGGTACCTACAGAGTATCCGTAGTTCTACTGTGTACCTACCGAGGCAGGTATCCAAAAACGTGACAGGTAGGTAGGTAGGTAGCGATTGCCAGAGAACCTACTAATGTAAGTCTACATTACCTAGTAGATACCCAGATCATGGATGTAAAAGCCCGTGTATAATATGTATAGGGGGTCAACATCCCACAACATCCATCAACTTGAGACGCTACCATCAGACCCTAAAGAATCGAACGAAAAGGACACACCAAAAACAGAAAAACAAAAAAGCCGCGTATCCGTTCCATCCTCCTCCTTGCACAGCCCACGCAACCGCTGGGGTGGCGCTTGACGAGCCCTGTAATTAGGTAGTCCCCTTGCTGCCCTTGCTGCCCTTGCTGCTCTAGGTTGATTTCTTCACCGAAATCCCTGCCCGTTCAGGGTGCGCGAAATTGGGTCAAAGATGGAGTTGGGCGTCCGGTGTCCTATTTTTATCTGCTTCTCCCACGTCTTTATAAGGTTCTGATGAGGGCCAAGTCCCCAGGGTCATGTCAAGCCCGAGGTGCTGATTGCATAGAACGGGTTGATAGTCTCAGTTATCCTTGCAGAACTGCAATCGGAAACGTGAGTAATATTCAAACCTAGCCGTCTCTGGCATTGGCTCATTTATGGAACGATATCTTGTACTTCGTATGTTCATACCAAACGTCCATTCAAGTCATTCCACACTTGGAAGGGAGGCGATCAGGAGCAAGCTAAACGAACCCGTGCCAAGACGGGTCGGTCTTTCAAAGGAGTTATCTATAGCTGTGGCTTTTACCCAGGAAATTGTTCATTTCTCATAGGTCAATATGTGGCCCAGCTGTGAGAGGTCCTGTCCTCGGAGCGATCTGCCGTCTTGGAAGTTGACTGACTGTCCTCCGTTCATACCAGCGTGCCAAGCTCCAATCACTACTATCTAGTCTTCACGGGTGGTCAACGGATATGTACATTAACCAGGCTAATAAAAGCAGCGTTGGTTCTTTATCCCCTTTCGGAGCGCTCTCTCTCTCACACATGTGTACGAAGTACGGAGTAGGTACCTATGTGTGTTGGTGGTGTGTAAGCCGCCCTATTTCGATAATGGATGGATCCTACGCCCAATAACTCTCTCCCTAGTTCCCTCAGCTCGAAAATAGTCTGTCCCGTTCATCAGCTTCAACGGCAGTCTGCGTTCAGCCCAGTCCCCCTCCTTCACGGCTCCGTCCTTACAACGCACGAGATGTCACTACCAGCCTACTAGGCTGCCTATCGCTGCAGTGGGGAAGCGGGCGTTTTTTTTTTTGTTGAAGGGGGCTGTGCTGATGGTTGGGCTGAAAGTGTGTGGATGATTTTGACGATGGAATCCTGTCATGGAGAATCCTTCGGTGTTGATGGCGACGGGACAATCCGCGCTCCATTCCCGGGTTCCAGCGCGAAGATATATCTGGCATGGTAATATCCCTTCGCTTGTGATGGAAGTATTGATCGATAACTAGACTAGTCTTCTTCTGAGGCTAGACAGCCCGTCCGTCCAGGGCCCTTTCAGTCCGAGAACCAACGTTTTCTTTGATCGATGAAAGTTGGTGCGCCGTTCAGCCCTGCAGTGTTGGGTGTTGCTATGAATAGCAACCTACGAGCTTTTTTTCCGTTGGACAGGGATGTGATATCCGCCAGCCCGAAGCTGCAGCTGCTGTTACGTCAAAGATCTTCTGATGGCAGTAATGGGCATGGGGGGGAACTATGAGTGCACCTAAATGGCAGAGCCATTGGTGGACAACGGGCGGTGGAGTTTAAATGTCTTTGTTTGTTGGTCAACAATGCATTGTTTAGCTGGCTCTCTTGTGTTGGTTGGTTCACGATCATCGCCAACCTGGGTAACTCGGTCAGTGGTATAGGGTAGCCAAAACTCGCTTGGCGACAAGAATCGGTCGGCGACCTTCGGGGACGCTGACAGAGCACACCTCAGAGCACACCTGAGACTTCATTCGGCGATCTCTCTGTCCTTGATGGTCGGGGAAATTTGGAAATCTGAAATCCAAGAATTACTCAGGGTGGCGGGTTTCCAACAGACTCCCTTTGATGGTATATACACACACATATATAATTACATCCCGAGACCCCAGAGTTGTTCAACCACCACCACCGACGCTGCAGCTATAATCTACTACCTACCGACCTAACACATCGCACTCTCATTATCGACCACATATACTCGATACACGCAGCCCACTTGTCACCACGTCAAACTCCCCAAAAATGTGCTTCGGCGTCACCTGTCCAACCTGCTGTAAGTCACTCTCGTCTCCTCGGAGAGCTCCCCCCCCTCTAACCCCCGATTCTAGCCAAGAAGTCCTGGCGCGGATGCGGCGGCCACGTCCGGCAGGTCCTGGACGGCGTCCCGGAGTCCCAGTGGTGCACTTGCAGCCCTCGGACTAAGATAGACGGAAAGGAGTACCCTCCCGCGGCAAAGATGGAGATCCCCGGACTGAGCTGGATCACGGGTCTGTTTGGTGGAGGAAGCAAAGGGAAGGAAGACTTGTAGGGAAGGTGATGATGGTGTATGGTGTACGGAGGCAATTTATTTCTTGATATCATGGTCGTTGTAAGCCCGAACCGGGGAGATTGGGAGTTGGTAATTGGTGGTTGGTGGTTGTGAGTTATTCGGAGTCGAGGAGAGAAGGAGCCGGAGTTGCTGTTGACGGCCAAGCTGGCGAAGAAAGCGAGTAATACCTAGATCCCATCCCATCGCATCAACTTACTGAGTTTGAGTTTGGTGTTGGTGTGGCTGCGGTTTCATGGAGATGATAGCGACTAGCCTTATCGATATGTAAATCAGAGAATTATGGTTGGCCTGGAGTCCCTCAGACATGGAGGGAGGAATGCGGGGAATCGCATCGATACCTAGTCTTGAGAAGAAGCATCAAAAGGACCGTGAAAGCGTAAAGCCCCGCATCACATCAAGTCCTGGGATTCGAAACGGATTCAGTCCCGTGTCCTGGTGGGTTTCTCTATAATCAAAAGCAGTCGAGTCGAATCATAATTACACTCTTGCCAGTGAGTGTCTTCGTTATCAACTACCTAGGTATTCAACTCCCAAAGCCTCGAGACCCAAAGACTCCCAGATCGCCCACCATGTTACTGTCACCCGTCATCTTAGCCGGAGCGGTTGCCCTATTCCTCGTCGCCCATCTCTTCGTCCGCCTCACTTCTGCCATTGCCAAGGTCCCAGGCCCCCTCGTCTCCAACTTCACCTCGCTGGTGTTGAAATGGCACGAAATGAATGCTGGCCGAACCGCATATATCCATACCCTCCACAAGAAGTATGGCCATGTCGTTCGGATTGCGCCCAACGAAGTGTCGTTCAGTTCACCTTCAGCCCTCAAGGAGATCTACAGCTCGGGTGGGAGTGGATATGACAAGACCGAGTTCTACGACCTATTTCAGGTATACGACAGAAGGTAGGTCTCGAGAGACCATAAGCTACATCGATAAGACTCATGTTCACCTGTCACGTAGGACAATGTTTTCAACACTGAACAAAGGCGATGTAGGTTGACGTTATCATACGCCACGGGATGCACATTCTAACGCCCCTGTCCTATAGCATGCGAAGCGCAGAAGAATGATCGGAGACCGTTATGCCAACACCAACGTCATGCGCCCCGTACCCCTGGCTGGAGTACAGGAGCGTTCTAAGAAGTTCGTTGACCGATGTGTCAACTCACCGAACAAGACAGCCGACGTCTTTGTACGTGTAAGACCTGGTTCCCACCCGAAGATGTTACTAACACGAGTGCTAGATGAGTTTGTCCACCCTCGATAATGGACTGCCCGTCTCGGCAAATGCTAACTCTCATAGCGCTCCACGCATATGCTTGCGATTGCGTCACTCACCAGCTGTTCCATCCCTATGGCAGCAACTGCCTACAGAACAAGGATGACGAGGAGATGATGCACGAGGTGGCTGCTGATGATAGCTTACAGAGTGAGTATCTGAGCCCGTTAGGCAATTCGAGGCTGTCTCAACTAACCACAGGCTGGCAGACCGATTGGTCTTCCATTACAACCCGACATTTCATCGCCTCGCCTCAAGTCTCCTAAACTTCTTCGTTAAGCCCCGAGAAACACCGCTGGCCGGCGCCTTCGTTCTCAAAAAGGCCAAGGAAGAGGGCACTGCGGATTTTACTGTCCTGAATCGGCTCAAGGAAAAGAACGGCGTACTCGATACAGTTGCGATGGCTGCCGAGTGCCTCGACCATATGGCAGCGGGTATCGACACGACTGGTGACGCTCTGTGCTTTCTGATGTGGGAACTGTCGCAACCTCGATCGCTCAAGTACCAACACCGGCTTCGGGAAGAGTTCCGGAGCAAACCCAATGCCCCCGTTGAGGAACTGACCTTTTTGGATGCCGTGCTGAACGAAGGCCTACGTTGTTTTCCGGCCATACCCATGTCGTTGCCTCGATACGTCCCCTCAGGCGGCCGGGTCATTGACGGGTACTCATTTCCAGAGAAGACGATAGTCAGCTGCCAGGCGTTCTCGGTCCATCGGATGAATGATGATGTCTTCCCCGACCCTGATGCTTTCTACCCGGAACGGTGGCTGGCCGCCGAGGGAGATGCCGACCGCAGACGTACCCAATGGGCTTTTTCTAGCGGTGGGAGAGGATGTGTGGGCAAACAGTAAGTGTCAACCAGCCTAGGCACTCGCGGGACTGAAATATCGAGTCAAGTTAACGGGTGTGACATAGTCTTGCAATGATTGAGATGAAGACGCTGCTACGGGACGTTTATTCCCAATACACGACTGTGCCAGACGACTCGATGACAGTCGAGGCGATGGCCATGGATGATCAGCTCATCTCTTCTCGACCCCTTGGGAAACGATGTCTGCTAAAATTTGTACCGATCGAGGATGAGGTGGTGAATGAAAAGAAGGGGTGATGTATAACTGATGTTCAAGTTATTAAAGGATGGAGATATCACGAGCCTCATTGACGGAAAAATGCAATAATAAAGGAAAGTAATTTCAAGACAAATCTCTCCCCATGGACACCTACTCAGCTGGTTGTGGGCTTGAGGCGTGGGTAAGTAGCTGGATAATCGAGGGAGTTCCCAGAATATGTGAGAGAGAATAAGGATACACATATGTAACGTGTTGTGCTCGGCGCGGCATAAGAAGCGCCGAAGCTGACACGAAAATTAGGAGACAAATGGATGATTGGTGCTTCTCGGTGTCAGGATTTGATGCGAGATGTGGGATGGACAGTCAGCGATCAGGCAAAACGTCATGTTGTTTGGCTGGGTGTTGGTAAAAGGACAGGGAGGGGGGGGGGCGTAGGGTACCTAGTCGTCCACTCTGCTTGGACCCGAGGAAAGCCAATCACTGAATTGTGAATTTGTTCATGTCTGTGGTTATGTGTGATTTTTGGCCTGAGAAAGAGAGTCTGTGAAAGAGAGAGAGAGGGAGACAGAGTCTGTAATTCCGAAGCGCCGAGATGTTGCTGCTGCCTTCCATAGGTTTTCATTCATGTTTCTCGACCCGTGGTAGCACCTCCTCCTGTCTTTGGTGAACAGCGACGACGTCTCCACAGTGCGGACAATACCTATACATGTCATACCCGCGCATGATCCATGGATGGTTTTAGCAGTCTTCAGGGTTGGCAGCGTAGAGTGTTCAGCCACTGTCGTTCGCTGGAGCACACAGTATGAGCAACATCCATAGGCTAAGTTTTCCATTTTTTTTTTCGCCCCATTGTTTGTCGAAACCCAAAGAGTCTCAGCGTTCGAGAACTGGAAGTTGACCCGCCCTAACAATCGCCCCCCCTCACTCCTTCCTCGCCCTCCTCTCTCTGTCTTAGGTACGTCAATAAATTCACCTGCCCTCCAACTTTTTCACTTTTCTCTCCTTCTTCTCTTCTCCTCACCCACCACCAACACCACGACAACAACCTCTGCACCACCGCCAGAGATCACCACCAGCTCGCTTTATTCAACCCACTTTCTCGCGCCCAGCGCATCTTTGCTCTTAGTCTTGCCTGCTGACTCTTCGTCAGTCGCAGCGCGCCTAGTTATTCCCCTCACACATCCTCCCTCGGATCGCCACATCCCTCCATCGTCCGCGTTGGCCTAGAAAAGAGTACCCTATTCTCTTCGACAGTCGTCGCATCGTCTACCCCAAGAATCGACACTCCTCGACACTTATCCTCCGTCAAGGCACACTGCTGTATATGTATCAGCACGACCAGCTCTCCGTCTCCAGACACCTCTTCACGCTGCAGCTATTTCGCATACCGCGGAAGCCTTGTAGCCCCGACATCTCCGACGGCTGAAACCCCCAGAGACCAGAGACCAGTGTTGTCTATGCCTGCCCTTCAGCATCCGCGAATCCATCCGGCCCGCCACATGTCAACCAAAATTCCACTTGAGCAGTGATTCCCTCCGTTGCTCCTTTCCGACCTCCTTGCTTCCTTATCGCTCCCGGCTCTCTTCATGACGCCTACGTCACCTCAACGAACCCAGTAACCACCACGCCTCGCTTTAACGTCCTCGATCTGCCCACTTCAAACGTAAAAACACCAAAAAAAACATCACCAACCTTTCAAACATCGTCACCATGGCTCTCGTCAATGTTCGCCGCGATGTCAGCGACGCTTTCTATCGCTACAAGATGGAGCGTCTGCAGACTAAGATCGAGGGTAAAGGCAACGGCATCAAGACCGTTGTTGTCAACCTGAGCAGCGTTGCCGCTTCTCTTGCCCGTCCCGGTTCCTACGTCATCAAGTACTTCGGTTTCGAGCTTGGCGCTCAGACCACCAACGACCCCAAGGACGACCGTTGGATTATCAATGGTGCCCACGATGCTGCCAAGCTCCAGGACCATCTCGATGGCTTCATCAACAGGTTTGTTCTCTGCAAGAAGTGCAAGAACCCCGAGACCGATGTCGTTATCAAGGATGATCATATCCTCCTTGACTGCAAGGCCTGTGGTCAGCGCACCGACGTTGATCTTCGCCTGAAGCTCAGTGGCTTTATCCTCAAGAACCAGCCCAAGAAGGGCAAGAAGGATAAGGCCGAGCGCAGGGCTGCCAAGAAGGCCAAGCAGAACGGCAATGCTGCCAACGGAACGAACGGGGCCAACGGCCACGCTAGTGATGAGGTCTCCGAGAACGGTTCTTATGGGAACGGTGACGATGGCGACGCAGGAAGTGACGACGAGTTCCAGAAGATGCAGGCCGAGGCCCCCGAGGTTAACGTGCAGGCTGAGGCGAAGGACCATGAGTGGGCTGTCGACATGAGCGAGGAGGCTGTCAAGGCCCGACAGGCCTCGCTTCCCGGCGAGTTCAAGCAGAAGCTCAGTATGGGCGATGAAGACGACGAGGATGGCGAGGGCGGTGGCAACACTGTCTACGATGAACTCGGCGATTGGATCCAGGAGCAAGCCAAGGCAAAGGGTAGCATCGACAAGGTGGATTCCATCGACATCTATGTCAAGGCCAAGGAGTTGGGTATCGAGGGCAAGCACCGTAGCGTCCTTGTTCTTGTCCAGACCGTCTTTGACAAGAACATTACCGCCCAGATCACCAAGCGTGCTGCTCTGCTGAAGCAGGTATGTCCCCCGTTGACCCCCTAAGATTTAATGTAATGCTTTGATGCTAATTGGTTTGTATAGGTCATCACCTCTGAGCGCCACGAGAAGGCTCTGCTTGGTGGCACCGAGCGTCTCGTCGGTTCCCTCGGCCAGGAGCACCCCGAATTGTTCCAGCAGATTGTCAAGATTCTCCAGCTGTACTACCATTTTGACTTGATCAGCGAAGACGTTGTTACCAAGTGGGGCACCAAGGCCAGCAAGAAGTACACGGATATTTCTACGTCCAAGAAGGTCCGTAAGGCTGCTGAGCCCTTCCTTACCTGGCTTGCTGAGGCCGATGAGGAGGAGTCTTCCGACGAGGAGTAAATGTCCCATCGCAATTTGCAATTGTGGTCGCACCTGGGTGCCCTGTTGCGTGTATTACCTTCTGGACTGGTTGACATGGAAGAGTTTTGTGTCTTACATGGGTCTTATTGGTCAGCTAGTCATGTCCGTTGTTATATCTAGGTAGTTCATAGCTTACTGTTGAGTTTATGAAACTGTTCAATATCATTCTGATTGATTCGTCCTCATGAGCCTGCTGTATAACCCCCCGCTCCCGGCATCTTTTCTGTGACTTGATACATGCATTCCTTGTCTTCGGCCCAAGTCACCCCCGAAGTCAGCGTTTTTCAACTGACTGGTGTTGCTGGGTATCACTTTGTTGTCCATTACCGGGAATCCTCAAACCAGTTCTAGAAATACATCATAATTTTCAAAGAAACATGACCATCGCTTTCCATCCAAACCTCTCATCTCCATCTATCGCCATCTTCTGATTATGCATCTGTCATCGTAGCCTCTTTCGATCCTGCCCCCTCCTCATCCTTCATAGTCGTGTCACCGTTCGACTGGGCCTTGTCATAGATAAACGCCCCCAGCGCCGTAGCCGTGGAATCTACCTCACCGTTGACGACCGTCAAGTCGAATAGCTCGCCTATCTTCGCAGGCTCGAGGTCGGAGGCGAGGTTCTTGAGGATGCTCTGGATGACGGAGGCATCTTTACCTGCTGCCTTGAGGCGTTCCTCGAGGGCTGAAGGTGTGGGCGGCTTGAAGAGGACGTAGCGGGCTTGGAAGTCCATGTCCTTTGCATATTGCGCGGCCTATCGACGAGTTAGCTGGTGATACGTGGGCACGGCATCTACGGAAGTAGTGGGCTTACCTCGAGATCTAGCTCGATTATAGGGACCTTTCCGGTTTCAGTAACGGCGTCAATGGCCTTGGTACTCGTACCATAGTCAACGCCGTCACGGGTGCCGGATTCTATCAAGCGGTCACCGTCGCGGAGCTGGTTGAACTCCTGGGTCTTGATGAAGTGGAACGTCTTGCCCTTGACCTCGCCATCAAGAGGCTCACGCGTCGCGTGCCGCACCACTGTCGCAAACACGCCTTTGTGGTCCTCCGTCAGCTTGTTGATGATGGCTGTCTTGCCCACGCACGAGGGCCCCGAGATGATGATTGGATCCCGGTTGCTGGGCATATCATCCTCGCTGGCCGTGGGTTCGGCGGCATCTTCTGTGTCATCTGCTTCCGTGAGATCTTCAAAGACAATGTCGATATTCTTAGGATCATCGATCTTGTCAAAGGCGGCTAGTTTCGTGCGAGAGGCGATGCGAAGGGCTCTCCAGCTTTTGCTCGCTTTCCCGGCAATGGCAGCCGCCTTGGTCTCATCGCTGGCGGGCATGCTGATCTCAAAGTCGTCGTCCGCAATCTTCCTCTTGAAGCCGTCTAATTCCGGGAGCTGATACCTTTCCTTGTCCCTGAGTCGTTCCATAGGTGCCCCCTCGTCTTGATCGCGCAGGAAGTCGAGGGATACGGAGCCCATGGGGGTCGGCCTTAATCGCTTGCTGGTGGCCAGGCGTTGAATGGTGCTCTTTGCCTCGATGAAGCTTGCTGGGGAGACGGGGTCTCGCTTGATGGGATGGCAGCCTTCGATCTTCCAGCGAACCCAGTTCTTGTCTCTAGCCAGCACGGTCTCTACCATTCGATAAAAGTACGGCCCATCTGCGCCTTGCCGGAGGTAGTCGGCGATAGTTTTCTTCATGTCGTTCGCCCACTTGGTCTGGGAGGGAGATTAGTTGAGACTCTACCTCTGGGGCTGTGGTTGTACTTACATCCTCCTCGCTCAGGACCTGGTCCATGTACATAACGGCTTTATTTGTCGAAGCGGCCGTGGAAAGCTTCTCTCGTGCTTGCTTCGATAATGACAGCAAGAAGTCCATGATAATAAGGGCCTGCACGAGGATGTGCCTTCGGAAAGAAAGGTCGCTCATCTGGAGTGGATGTTAGTGAGTCCTAGGACTGGAGCACGAGTACGAGCGCCGCGACCTACCTCTAGCTCAAATAGATCTCTACTGGTTAAATACTTGGGGTTGAAGGTGTTGGAATTGTCATCGTCCTCGTCGCCTTCCCTCTTGCGCTTGAGGTTTCGTCGGGATTCCTCTGCCGACTTCCGTGAGCCGCGGTCGTTGTGGATAGTCTGGAATACCTTCATGGTGGCACCGAGGCTTTCTTTGAAGGAGGCTAGGTTTCCAACTTCGAACAACCTCTTGGGCTGACTGAAGTTTTCCTGAAGGGACCAGAACAGAGGGTAAAGCTGATCGGGCTCAAGGGGCTTCTCGGTCTTCTTGGGGTCTGCCTTCGAAGCTGATCTCGACTCGACTTGGCTTCTGGGCGCATCCGGAGGAACATCTACGTCCATCTTAGAATCGCTAACAACCGCGGTCGCCTCGTAGGTTGTGACATTCTCAACATGGTATTCGCCTCGCAGGTTGACTGAGCTCTTGTCACCCAGGGGGAAGCTTTGAAACATGAAGATGAAGACTCGTCCACAGAAGGCCGTGTCTTCCGCACGCGATAGGCGGCGTAGTAGCTCATTACAGCTTCGCAATATGATAAGCTGTTTTTGCTTGAAATGGTTCGCTGTGATTCTCTCGCGTCTCGATTCAAGGAAGTCGAAGATCTTGCGACACCCGGCAATGGTTTGGCTGTCTAGCAGCTCCTCGGCCAGCCAGAAGAGGAGGGCAGGGTCGCATTGGCCATCGTCCGAAAGGATTGAAAGAATGTCGAGAAGGTTCCAGACTTTCACAAACTCTGGGGATTCCATCGTGGTCGTCGCCTATCCAGGTCAGCGCGCGATGCCAAGGTTGGAGACGTCGTCTATCCTCACATTCAGGTTGCTAAATATATCGCGAGCGGCCGTTTCGATCATGGCAAACTGTCGGCTCTTGGTTTGCTCATTCGAACTTGAGCCATCTTCAGCTCCATGGCTACCGAGGTGGGCTGTGGCCGACGAGACTTGTGCGGAAATGTCGTCGAAATCGGACTTGTTGAGGGCTGGTTCGATGGATGATGATGTTTTTATTTTCTCTGCTTGGGCAAGGAAGTATTGAAGTAGATTGGTATAGGTTGCGACAGCCGGGACAGACGGATTGCCCACATCCAACGCCATCTTGAGGAAGCAAAGGGTCGTCAAGTTGGGAGTTAGGACGCTGAAGCTGTCATGGAGACGCGATCCGGTGGGAAGGATGCGAGACGGTCGAGATCGTAGCGCGAGGGTGGCTCAGAGACGTGTCATGTACCTGTCGGAACTGCAATATCTAGACGCTTGGTTTGTGGGAGGAGAAGTTATCCAAAGGCTGAAGCTCACGAAGCATGATGAATCTTAGATGTTCGCGAGTCGAGAAGGCTGAGAGGGTAGGCGCAAGAGGAGTTTGGGTCCAAGTTCCGAATGCGGTCCAGTACCTGGTTTGACGTGATCGGTCCATTCAATGAGAGGTACTCTCAGCGTCCAAGTACCTGTAGGTACTCATGGTGTGGCTGAACCGTGGCGCCCTGCCCGGTGGGGTCTCTGCGAGGCTGAAATTTTTGGCGAATGTATGGGCCGCCTGGTTTCCTTATGCGCGTTGAAGCAACCCAGAAAACCAAGACCCAAGCTTTAACCCGATCTTCACTCGAATTTCTACCGCGATTGCTGGCGCTGTCGCTGCCCCAGCCACGAGATTTCCTCCCGAGAATCGCCGATAGCGTATGACGCGCTGATAATTCGACGATGCCGAACGTGAAGCGACTCAAGGGCAGCGGCGCTCCCAAGGCGCGGAAGCAGCCTGAGCAACGGCACGAGACCACCGACGGACGTCCTACCCCCGCCGAAGTGGAAGAGGAGGAGCATCAGTTTGTCCAGGTCGCGCGAAAGCATTGGTTGAAGCAGTCCAAGAAGTCGACGAAGACCAAGGTCAAGAACGATGTCCTCAAGCAGAGTATCTGGGAGGTGCTTGAGCGTGAGGGCTTCCAGTACAAGTCCCTCTTGCTCCTTGAGAGTCTGCAGACGTTGGAGAGGTACGCGCATGATTGAGCGGACTGAGAGATTTCTTCGTTTCTGACTTTTGGCTCTGTTTAGCTACTTATGGCCAGGATACACCGAGGAAGCCTCAAACTTCCATGTTTTGTTGATTGCGCTCATCGCCAATGTCAAGTGCCGGGAGCATCTTGAAACCTGGGGTTAGTGGATATTCCTAATGGGCGCGACGTTGGGTGCTGACTATGTATAGGGATCTTTGAGGATAAACCAGCCGATTTCTCGTCCCTGTTTCGCCGATTGTTGTCGATGATGCTGGATCGCACACTCTCCGTCACCCTCCGAACACAGCTGCTGTGTTTTCTCATCCACGCGTTCCAGAGCCTTGACTGCCCGATTGTCAGAAAGGAGTGCGCACCCCTCGTTTCGATCGGAATCTGGCACAACCTGTCGAGTGAGCAGTCTCGAGAAGCGAAACTTGAACAGAAGCCGCACCTACGAAAGGCATGGAAGGCGGCCCATAAGCGATACGATGCTGCGGATGATCCCAACAAGGCCCGCCTTAGGTTCGAGCGGTCATGGCTATACACCCTCCTGCTTGATTTCTTGGGACTGCTTCATGCGGAGAATAGCAAGCCAGGTACGCCAGCACCCGCAAGATACTTCTCCGTTTCCATGTAAACTGACATTGCCCTAGACCAAGTCTTGTACTGCGAGCGGTTCACAGAGTTTCTGTCGGACCTGCAAAGCCAATTGCCAACGAGGCGCTATGTCAATGCCTTAATCCAGGACCTTCACATTGTTCCCGCCATGGGGCTTTCACCAATGTACAACGACGAAGAAAACACGCTCCTTCGCGAACTACACGCCCTCCTTTCTCACTATACCTTCTTCACAATCGATGATCAGACCGGCGTTCAGCATACCTTAAATGAGGCGTACGACAAGCATTGTGCGTCGTTGGGCAAACTGCAGCGAGTTGCCCTCAAATATTTCAAGGATAAGCTAGCCGTCTTGGCCCTCTCGAACTATGGTGCTATCGACCAACGGGAAGAACTGGAAGCCCTGCTCGAGCCTCTGGCGGATGAAGAAGTTCAACAACTGGCGGCTCATCTCGGCCTTCGAACGGCCTACCCTGAGAGCCTTGATCTCACCGTCAATCGAAAGTTCTTGATCGAAGTACTTTTGACCACTTTCGAGCGTCGAAAGACGTTCCAAGAGGCTGCTAGAGGCATGAGTTTAGTGCCAACGGAACAGACTCTCTTCGACAGCAGTTTTCAACAAGCCGAGGGTTACGATGGATCACATCCGATGGCTACCCCGAAGCTCAATCTCCAGTATCTTTCAATTGGCGACTTCCTCTGGAGGGCACTCATCCTTTATCGATGCGAGGCTTTCTACGGAGTTCGCAAGGATATAGAGACGGCTCTACGCCGGCTCCGACCGGAGTCGAAGAAGCCTGGGGAGACCAGCTTTGCTGGTTTCTCCAAGATGGCCATGCCAATCTCAAACCCTGCCATTCTCGAAGTTGTCCCGCCGCTCGTTGGCCATGAGCATCCTTCAATGGTCCGGGCTGAAGTTTCGTTCGATGTCAGGCGCCTTGGAGATGGTGTGCGCAGGGACTGGGACTCTCTCCGGCAGGACGATGTGGTGTTCCTCATTGCAATTGAAGCACCTCCCAAGTCTGTGAGCAACGGAGGTGGCACTCTGAGCGAGAATGAGCGACTTGGCGTCGTAACTGTGCGAACGGCCGAAGTCTCGCAAATCACCGATGAGAAAGGACGGCCAGTCCGTGGCGGAGCCGGCCATCTGGACAGCAAGCGCCGCTTTCAGCTCAAGCTAGACCCTCAGACCTACGCGCGAGACGCTGAGCGGACAGCCGCTGGAAAGCCAGATGTGTACAGCCGGGTCAATCTACTGTTGAGACGTAGCCGGAGGGAGAACAATTTCAAACCCGTGTTGGAATCTATTCGAAGCCTCGTGCTATCAGAGGTCCCGTTGCCCTCCTGGCTTCATGAAGTCTTCTTGGGCTACGGGGATCCCGCCGGAGCCATGTACAAGAACCTACCTAACCGGTCCAAAAAGGTTGACTTTAGGGACACATTTCTTGACTGGCAGCACCTGACGGAGAGTATGCCTGGGAAGATCATCGACCCGGGGGATGAAGTATCCGGCAGCTTTGGACCGCCTTATGTGTTGGAATCCCTTGAAAAGCAGGAGGAGCCCAAGGGAGCCAAGCCATCCAAGAAACGTCGGAGAGACGCCGATCCAGCGCTGATATCCGAGATTGAGACGTTGAAAGTCTCTACTTACAAGCCTCCAAACACGGGGCCATACCCTATCGATGTTCCACGACTCAACTCCGTACGCTTCACTCCCGCCCAAGTGGAAGCTATCGCGTCCGGGACACAGCCCGGACTGACCGTGGTTGTAGGACCTCCTGGCACGGGCAAGACAGATGTCGCTACGCAGATCATCAACAATATTTACCACAACTTCCCCGAGCAGAAGACGCTGCTCATTGCGCACAGCAACCAGGCCCTCAACCAACTATTTGCGAAGATCATCGCTTTGGACATAGATGAACGACATCTTTTGCGTCTTGGACATGGCGAAGAGGAGCTTGACACCGACGGCAATTTCAGCAAGCATGGCCGAGTTGAGTCGTTCTTGGAGAACCGGGACCATTTTCTCCTCGAAGTCAAGAAGCTGGCCGCTAGCCTCAGTGCTCCCGGCGCTCATGACAACTCGGCTGAGACGGCCGGCTACTTCAACAAGGTTTATGTTGAGCCTGCGTGGAACAGGTTTCTACAGGTCGCGGAGGCTGAGGGTCACGGCACGGCTGAAATTATCGAGGCCTTCCCCTTCCATTCGTACTTCTCCGATGCGCCGCAGCCCGTTTTCCCGTTAGAAGGGACCCGGGAGGAGGTCCTGGACATTGCCCATGGCTGCTATCGCCACATCTCCAAGATCTTTTCGGAACTGGCCGACGCACTACCGTTTGAGATTCTTCGGCGGGATCGTGACAAGGCCAACTACTTGCTCACCAGCGAGGCCAGAATCATTGCCATGACAACGACGCATGCCGCGATCAGAAGAGGGGAGATCGCGTCCTTGGGTTTCCATTACGACAATGTTGTGATGGAGGAGGCGGCCCAGATCACCGAGATTGAAACGTTTCTGCCCATGGCCATGCAAAAGCCAACAGGTGGGAAGATGTCTCTGCAACGAGTTGTGTTGTGCGGCGATCATTTCCAGAACTCACCAGTCATCCAGAGTCTGGCGTTCCGCCACTATGCAAATCTAGAGCAGTCTCTCTTCTCACGACTCGTCCGGCTCGGCGTTCCCACCATCACCCTCGACCAGCAAGGTCGTGCTCGTTCCTCCATTGCCAAGTTATACCAGTGGCGCTACCCGAATCTGGACAATCTTCCCTCGGTGCAGAACAATCCAGAGTTTGTCAAAGCCAATGCTGGCTTCAAGTACGATTACCAGTTTATCAATGTGCCTGATTACAAGGGCCGCGGTGAAGCCGAGCCCACGCCACATTTCATCCAGAACTTGGGCGAGGCGGAGTACACGGTTGCCATCTACCAATACATGCGGCTTCTTGGGTACCCAGCAGAGAAGATTAGCATCCTTACGACGTATGCCGGCCAACGGGCACTGGTGAAGGATGTCTTATCGCACCGATGTGCCCGCAACCCCGTGTTTGGGCTTCCAAAGGCCGTGGCCACGGTGGACAAATACCAGGGCGAGCAGAACGATTGTAAGCTTCTCTCTTGTTGCCTTTTTTTTATTTTATTTTAAGGCGACCATCTTCTGACAATGTTTGTTCCCTCGCTAACTATCAACTTACAGACATCATCCTATCACTTACCCGAACGTCGCGGGTTGGTTATCTTCGCGATGTGCGGCGCATGACGGTGGCCCTGTCACGAGCACGACTTGGTTTGTACATCCTGGGACGTAGGGAAGTGTTTGAGGCGTGCCCAGAGCTTCGGCCGGCGTTTGACATTCTCCTGCAGCGGCCAGACAAGCTTATGCTTGTGACAGGAGAGTTGTGGCCAACGCAGAGAGAGGTTGTCGAGGGCGACGGGGCTGTGGAAGGAGAGGCCCCGATGGAGGGCGTGGAGCATCTCGGACAATACGTGTTTGAGATGACCGACACCAAGATGAAACAGTTGCAGGCCGAACAAGGAATGTCGGCGATGCCGGAGGCGATTATCGAAGAGGTTGAAGAGGGCGATGATAACTACGGCGACCAAGATGGAGAAGAAGAGAGAGTGGTGGAAGCAGACATCCTGGAGGTGCGAGAAGGAGAGTAATGGCTAGTTTTCTTTTTAAGGATATTTGTTTTCCACCATTCATTGAAAGGCGCAGGGGATAAATAGGAACTGGGAAGCTGAAGTGAGACTACCTACAAGTGGTATATCGGATTACACCAGAAACAAGACGCACGTGAGAATGAAGTGATGATCTGGTAGCTGGGGTACCACGGTAGCGATCTTTCAACCTATGAGCAACTCTCTTCCAACCCCAAAGCCTAGGACCAACTCCCGCGGAATGACGAAAAGGATGACGAAACCCTTCCGTACGGTTGGTTGGACGCCTCAGGCAGGGACCAGGAGGGAGCGGGTGATCTGCAAGGCCTGCAGCGTGAACCCTTTCGCAAACACACATTCGGGTCGGGGAGAGGGAGAAGAAGAGAAAACTGCCTATAATTACTCTTTGCACTCCCTCCGTACACGACGGGAGTACGACGTACATTATCTTACATCATTAGGCAGGGTAAGGCAGGCAACCGGCGAACGCAAGGAGGCCCTTGGGTGTCATGTCGTTTATTATCCCGTAGATAGACGCGTCTCGTCATCGTCAGGTGACCGGGATGAGGGAACCGGAACACCCGTTGGGCGAAGTTGATGGGGGCCTAGAAGGATTTCCGTCGAGGTGGTGAAGGGGAAAAAGGGGTGGCACTGGGTTATAGACGACAAGTTGATCAAGGCAGAGAGTAACAGTTCATGGTACCTTTTTGTTTTTCGCGCAAGATTGGATGTGGCTAGGAGACGGACGAACACGCGGGATGCGGCAGCGAGGCTGGTACAGCAACGGAGGCGATAAGGATTGGAGTACGGAGCGGTGTACGACGCTGGGCAAGGCGATATGTATCCTCGTGGGTTGGCCAAGCAATTTACATGGTAATAACGGGACGGGTGCCTGATGAGCAAACAAACAATTTCGAATGGATGTGTGTGTTCCAGGTTCGTACGTTGCTGCTGTACAAGTTGGCACAGGTCTGGGCAACCTATAAGGGGTAGTAATTACCTAGGTAGGTACTTAGATACAGTGTTGATAATCGTATTTCTTTGAGTCCCAAGTCAACGATATAAACGCCGCCCTTTTTGCATACCTGAGATATCTCGACTCTCTTGGTAGGATTGCTCTCAGAAGAAAGACAGTCCGCGTAGGATAGAGAGTAGGGCGGACTAGACCATCCCGCGCTGGTAACTAGTACCGCCCTGTTTCCTTTTTGAGGCGAGTATGCAGGAGTGTGGGCTGAGATGAGACTACATGGTACCTGTCTCTCCCTGGCTTGGGTTGCGGACACTTGATCTAATGTGCACAAACTCAGTCAAAAAATAAAAACCCAAGAAATAGTTAAATTGTTCGAGTCACTCGCGAGTCACTCGTTGCTTCCATGTTGCTGCTGTACGGAGTACATAGGTACCTACCTATACGGATTACCCCCACTCGAACTCTCTTTTCAAAGTGAATTAGCGAGAAGGGCATTCGCGAAGAGAGGATGAGGGGCGGAGCCCAAAAGCAAGCATGAGGTGGTATCCAACGGACCGAAGAGCCTACCTAGGTACAGTGCGAAACCCAGATATCTCGCACTCACACATTTGGAGGCGTTTGTGACTGACCACGTGCATGACACGATCAAGTTCAAAGTGAATTGTTTACTTATCACCCATTACCAGTTTACACTTACCTGGGTATCATACTCCGTCTAGATGGCCGTCGCTCCTTGACGGGTTTGTCCCGTTGTCCACGCCTGGCGTCGTTGATGGGTGGCATGTCCTTGTAGTTGGGCGACTTGGGAAGGATCCAACCCGGATTTTCTCACCTACCTAGTTGGCGTTGCTGCAGAGCAACTCAGAGAGTGAGTCATTCAAAATTTGCAATGCATGGCATAAGCAACAATGACCACAAGCGACGCAACGGGCGGCACATCCGGTCAAGGGATGGAGGGAGGGCTTGCGGGTTGCTAATCCGAAGTTCGAAATTATTGGATGTGAGCGGGAAAGCAGCTTTCAACTTATGGACCGAGCCTACACTTCTGACAATGCAGGGCGGCGGTTAACCAGGACAAGATACTAGGGAACACCGGAAAGCCAGATTCACTTTCAATTCCTCAGCATCAAAAATAGTTGTCAATGTTCCTCGCCTGTTCTTTGTTAGGCTAAAGCTCAAGCTAAAAAAAAAGCAACAAAAACTAACAACAAAAAAGCGACCCAAGCCAGATGGCACGGGTGCTGCCACCTGCAGGTTGAATTCTGGGACAACCATCTGATCCCATGTCACACACTCGTACACCAGCGCATCAGTGACGGCGATCTCGAAGTGAATCATCAAGTGGCATGGTGTCGGCGGTCGGCGAAGCGTTGTATCGCGTGTAAGCCCGGGCTCTTGGTTTTTTTTTTTTTTTTTTACCGGCGAGGGCCGCACTTTATCACTTGGCCCCATTCCCATTTGTTTGGGTTGATTCTGTTTTGTCCTGGTATTATTATCTGGGTGTTTCTATTGTCTATTCTCTGAGTGAGTGGTAGGTACTTAGGGAGGAGGGTTTTCGGGAACAAAGAAAACCAGGTACTCCTACTTCCTAGAGGTATCTTACTTTGAGAGAAGCAAAGAAAGAAACCAGTCTCGACTTTCTGTAGGTGCTGCATACTCAGCCTGAGGGAGACAGTTATTATTAGGCCCTAAGCCTAGCCCTACTTACTTCTCGATACAGAGGTATCCATTGAATCAGGTAACGTCAATAGCCCAAGCGTTGGATGCGATTTCACATTTTGCGCATGTGAATGGTACCTACCTCAGGTAGGGGGTAAATGATTCAGTGCACAGTCTGGGGTTGGGTGCCAGGCAGGCGCAACCTCCCATATCCCCACTGGCAACCGGACAGCTGCCAGAACACTCAAACGGAAACATGGGTTACGGGCACTGTCGGGTTTGCATCCGAGGAAGGTACTTGGGTATCCTGCGAGTCGTGGCAACGTGGCCATGTATTTTAAGTTGGCCGGATTAAGGTTGCTACTGCGTAACAAAACCAACCCTAAGGTAGGTACTTGGGTAGTTGTAAACTGTTATCTCGTCTAGACTCCAGTATTGCGTCTTGAAAACTGCTTCCCCCATCGCTTAGGTTGGCAAATTTCTTGACTTAGCATGCCCTCTCCTGCGGGGGGGGAACCAGCAACCCGAGTCCACCACGCACCCCCCGCCCGTTATGTTTGGCCGCGAGTGAAAGGGATTGGTGAAATTTGGGCGCCGTCGCAGCCATCTGTTTAGGCTTACCAGTGCATTGGGGACTCGACGGACGCCCGGTACTTTCAGCCATGTACCCGGGCTTAGGTAGATTTTCTTTCACTGAGGTGGCTGCCCGGACAGCGGTTCAAGTGGCCCTTGCGCACAGTGCGGTGAAACGGAACATGTGGCTACACACTGTATGCTGCAGTCCCAAACTTTCTCTGTGGCCACGACTCGGACAGTGAATCTGGCCAGCAAGAGGCCCCAACTCTCTGCCAAACGCAAGCGGTTCAGCGGCTCAATGTCCACAGTGCGGATATAAACCACCCTGCCTGCTGCCTTCGGAGATAGCCCACACCACCCTCCCTCGCTCCTCCCTCTCGCCCCTTCCCGCCCCATATGAGATCCCGCTGCCCAAATTTTTTTTTTGTCGATTCCTCTTAAAATCCTCACCACTCAATCAACCTCCCTGGTCCGGTGGAAATATACTCACTAGACCCTGTTCCATTTGCATCAGCATTGGATCCCGTCCTGTGTTTTTAACATCACAAGGACTATCTCCTCTCTCGTCCTTTTTCTTCTCTTCTCGCCGCAGCCGCGCCGGATCGTAGCCTGTCTCAGACGACATCTACGGTTCGCTTCTTCGTTTGTCGGTTTGGACCCTTCACTCCTTGTTTCCCAACTCTGAGATCGATCCGGCCCTTCCTCGACTTGCCCCTCGAGCCGCCCGCATCGACTGCCAGTCGCTTTCTTTCGCATTTTCCGTCAGATCGCGATCCTTTTCGAAAAACGAGACCTTGCGTCCTCCGTCGTCACTTGTCGAGCTTGTCGCCCCGCTGCCCTCCGAGTCCTGCGATAAGTACCGGTCCCCGGCGCCCTCCTCCCGCTTTTTTTTCTCCCTCGTCGCCCACAAAAAAAATTACAAACCACCACAACCTCTCCCATCGCGGTTGACCACGACACCTCCCCTTATGACGTCGCCTGCCAACCAGCAGAACCCGATCCCGGCGACCAACACCCCCGCGACCACGGCTCCTTCTTATGCCTCCGCTGCAGGTGCGCCCAAGAAGCCAGCCCAGGCCCCTATAGTCGCGACCGGATCCCACCCTCCTGTGGTGGTCGGTGTATTGTCGTCTTCGACGCAGAATGCGAAAGGCGCATCCTCGTCTCCTGTGAACGGCAAGCCCGCCGTCACCCCCGCTGTCCCTGCCGTCGTCCGCGGCAGCTCCAACCTGAACGGCTCTGCCGCAAACCACTCGCGCAAGAGCTCCGTCACCATGGCCGCCAACGGCCCTAACAGCTTCGTCGCCAACGGTGGCCCCGTTGGTGGTGCCAAGCCAGGCATCCAGTTTGGCTTTGATTCTCCCGCCATGGGCCACAGCACTCCTCAGACCGGCAGTGCTGCTCCTATCCCCATCCCCGGAGGCAATGCCCGAGTTCCATCTCCTGCGCATTCGCCTTCACCGATCCCCCAGCCCTCCGCCAGTGGCGGTGGTCGACCCCCGTCTGGCCTCCCGCAGGCCACCGGACAGATGACTTTTGGAAGTCTCGGTAGCGATGGCGAGGTTTGTTTCCCGCCCCAACCCCCCTTGGTTAACCGTTCGATCTGGCTGGTTTCCGCTCCCCTTTTTAGGCCGCATGTCCCTCCGTAGTTGCTGACCTCTCTTCTTCACAGCGCCACATGAGACAAGGCTCCATCCCTCAGAACCCCAATGCCCAACCCGGTTCTCATTTCCGGCGTGAGTCTGGCCACTCTGCTCAGGGTGATAACGCCGGCCGTGGCAATTTCCAGCCCCAGGGCGGTCGTGGCCGCGGCTTCGGGCCTCACGGTAACAACTACAACCAGCAGATGGGATACCCGCCCAACAACCAGTTCCGCAACGGTCCTGGACAGGGTCGGGGCATGCCTCCCGCCTTCCAACCTCAGCCTCGAAGCATGCAATACCCGAACTCACCGCAACCGAATCGAAGCAGTCCGGCCCTCGTCCCCTCGATGCCGAACACGCCCAACATGACTTCTGCCAGCATGCAGCCCAACATGCCGATGCAGACGCCTCCTTCGTATCACTACCCGCCTCCGATGGCGCCTCAACATCAACAAGTACAGTTCCCTTTTTCTCAGTCTGAAAAGCATTCCTTGAAGCCTTCCAAGAAGAATAAGCGACGCGACCAGGAAAAGTCTTTCCAGGTTGGGCGGCCGCAAGATGGACCTCGAGACGAGCACGGAAATGACCACAGCCAGCGCTCCCGTCGTTTCAGCAAACGTGTAGATCAGTCCTGGCGTGAGCACAACGCCAACGATACTCACCTCGCATCGCAAGAGCCCCCTAAGCCACCGCCTGAACCCCTTCCCTTTGTCAATCAACTTCGCACTGAATCTCATCATCTTGACTTGTCGCCGGAGGGCGGTTTATTTGAATATATGCTGACTTTGAAGCGCCAGAATTTCGGCTACCCACCGCAGCAGGTGGACAACTTTGGGCGCCCTATCTCAATCACCTATGGCTACAGCACCCTGCCATACATGAACGCTCCCGCTCCTTCCAACTCTCCCGGCTACAATCCGGGCTTCGTTCCTCCTCCTTATCATCAACAGAGCCACAGCATGTCACGGACCCCATCTCAACCTGAGAGGCCGTCGAGCGCCAATCAGCAGAACCAGCCCGTCATCGTGTCCTCCACTCCCCAGCCCCAGAACTCTCAGCTGAAGCCTACCGCGAGCAGCTTCGTCAAGCCTAAGAAGAGCGCGGCCGTTCAGATCAAGAATGCTGCGGGTGAGATCATTGACACATCCGCCTTCAAGACACCATCCTCGCCCGCTCCCAGCTTCCAACAGTCCAAGACTCCTCCTGTCGTCACATCTACACCAACCCCGCCGCCGAAATCTTCCACTCCCGCTCATGGCCGAGCTGAGAGCCATGTTACTCCCAAGACTGCCAAGGAGATCCAAGATGAGCTCAAAGAAAAGATCAAGCAGGCAACCCAGGCACCTGCCAAGGAGGATAAGCCTAAGCCCGCCGAGAAGGTTGAGGAAAAGCCCGTTGAGAAGCCCGTGGAGAAGCCTGCCGAGAAGCCCGTGGAGAAGCCCGCTGAGAAGCCCGCCGAGGAGCCTGTCGAGAAGCCCATCGAGGTGAAGTCTGAACCTGCCCCCGCCGTCAAGGTCGAACCTGAGAGCCAGCCCGCTCCCGAGGTCAAGGCGCCCGAGCCTGCTCCCAAGGTGGATGAGCCCGCCAAGGAGCCTGCTCAGAAGCCGAAGGACACCTCTCCGGACGAAATGGATGACGATGAGCTCGAACGTATGATCCGAGAGATGGAGGAGGCTGACGCAAAGCGCGAGGCTGAAGCGGAAGTGGTCAATAAGAAGCGCGAGGCTGAGAAGGCCCAAGCCAAGATCAAGGCCGAGGAGGATCGCAAGAAGAACGCCGCCGAGGAGGACCGGAAGCTTCGTGAGCAGGAACGGGAGATGGAGCGTCTCGAGGACGAGAAAGAGAAGCGACGCCAGCAGGCTGAGGCGTCTGGCAAGACCATGTCAGTTGCCGACCTTCTCAAGCAAGCTCGCGCTGGAACTCTGCCCAAGGAGCCCGAATCCCCCAAGGTCGACTCTGTTGCCGACAAACTCGCTAGCATGAAGATTGGTGGTGATAAACCCCCACGGGCGGAGTCCAAGCCCACCACTGCCGAGAAGCGTGGGGCGAAGCCCGCTGCCCTCAATCTGGCTCCTCTGCAGAACAAGGCCGTCGAGCCTCCTCAGCCAAGTGCTGCTCTGCAATCTCTGAAGTCGGCGCGCTTCCTCAAGGTCATGGACCAGGACATTTATCCCGCAGGCATCAAGTCGCCGAACCCGGCCCTCAACGCCGCTGTTGCCAAGAAGGGCAAGACCTTTAAGTATGATGCCAACTTCCTGCTTCAGTTCCGCCCGGTCTTCACCGAGCAGCCTTCAGTCGAGTTCCACCAGCAGGTCAAGTCTCTCATTGGCGACGGCGACGGTGGCCGCCCTGGCCCCAAGCCTGCGGGCCCCTCCCGACAGAACACGCGTGGTGGCTTCCCCATTGATCTCTTTAGCGGACCTCCTGGCCGAAACATGGGTCCTGGTTCTGGCGGTGCTGGGGGTTTCTCTGGCGGCATGCCCCGACCGTCGGTCAACCCCATGAACTCGTTCCAGCGCCCCGGCGGCGCATTCCCTGGTGGAGGTCCCATTCACCGGACAAACTCGCCGTCCAACCTGTCTAGCTCTAGCCGTCCCAACCGCTCGCAGCGGGGCGGTGGCAGCAGCCGACGTGGTGATCACCACAAGGAGGCTCAGGCTGCTAAGACCATGCCCCTGACTGCCGGCCAGGAGTTGAAGCCTATTGCTATCACCGCCAATGGCTGGAAGCCGACTAGCCTTGCCAGCAAGAATCCTAGCTCGGCCGCAGCCTCAGGCTACCTCGACCCAGAGATGGTTCAGCGAAAGGTCAAGGCAGCGCTGAACAAGATGACGCCCGAGAAGTTCGACAGAATTGCGGACCAGATTCTCGTTATCGCCTCCCAGTCGAAGGATGAGTCTGACGGCCGAACCCTCCGACAGGTCATCCAGTTGACCTTTGAGAAGGCCACGGATGAGGCTCATTGGGCGTCCATGTACGCCAAGTTCTGCAAGCGTATGCTCGAGACCATGAGTCCCGATGTCCGTGACGAACGAATCAAGGACAAGAACGGCAACGTTGTTAGTGGCGGTAACCTATTCCGCAAGTATCTCCTCAATAGATGCCAGGAGGAGTTCGAGCGAGGATGGGCCACCAACCTTCCGGAGTCTAAGGAGGCCGAGCAGGATGGCAAGAAGGGCGGCGAAGCAGCTCTGATGTCTGACGAGTACTACGTTGCCGCGGCCGCCAAGCGACGTGGTCTAGGTCTCGTGCAGTTCATCGGAGAGCTGTACAAGCTTGGCATGCTTACTGAGCGAATCATGCACGAATGTGTGCACAAGCTCGTCGACTATAAGGGCGTTCCTGATGAGGCCGAAATCGAGTCGCTCAGTAAGCTGCTCCGGACCATTGGTGCCAACCTGGACGCGACTGAGAAGGGACGCCCCATGATGGACGCCTACTTCCAGCGCATCCTGACCATGGTTGAGCTGCCCGAGCTCCAGAGCCGAATGAAGTTCATGCTCATGGATGTTATCGATCTGCGCAGGGTCAACTGGGTTTCGAAGGAGGCCAACAAGGGCCCCAAGACTCTGGACGAGGTCCGAGCAGAGGTATGTAGTCCGATGACACGGCGTGGATTTCTCTGATGATGGCTGACTGACTTTTGTGAAACAGGCTGAAGCTGCCCAGGCTGCAAAGGCCCAAGAGTCTGCCCGCAGTAACCAGCGGGGAGGTGGCCGTCCTCCAGTTGGACGTGGCGACGCCCGCAACTTCTCGTCAGGCTACAGCCAGACCAGCAACCAGGTCGCTATGGACGACCTGCGTCGCCTGAAGGGCTCTGCCAACCGCTCCCTGAGCGGCAACCCCACGTTGGGACCTACTTCAATGTTTTCCTCGCGTAGTAACAGTGGACGGCGTGGATTCGGTGGCCCTGGTGGCTCCCTGGGCCGCGCTGGAGAGGATTCGGGTGCTTCGTCGCGAACGGGCACTCCTCCCACGCGAGAGAACACCTCGCACTCTAATACATTCAGGTATGTCCTTCTACTACCTCTCCTTCTCTCGAGTTGCCAACGATTTGATTCAATGCTGACCATTTGCGTGTGTCTTGTAGCCTGTTGGCAACCATGGATACAGATCACCCAGCCTCGCCCCCGTCTACTTCCGTCTCACCCGCGTTGGCCAAGGCTGTCCCAGCCGGCGACAAGAAAGAAAGCGAGTAAAACTTCCTCTTCCTTCGGTGTCTTGCATTTCGGCGGAATAGACTAGGCGGGGCTGTTGTTTTCTTGCATTTACAGGTTTCCATCAGACGTGTGTCCTAAAACAAAAGTTGAGCACGCATTTTGAACCATGATACCTCGCCCATAGACAGACGGGACGGCCTCTCACCGCGAGAGGGAACACTTTACTTCTCGGACTGGGGACTCTTCTTCCTTTCTTTTTCATTACTGTGTTCATTAGTACCTACCCACCGAGTTTCGGTCCCCCTTCTCGACATGCCCCGAGTGTGTTCTAGTTCCTAATATCGCAGAGGATTTCGGGGTTCAAGGCTAGGACGGGTTGTCATTTTGCTGCAGTTTTTTCGGCAGTGCACCGGATTTCGGACACGGAAATTGGGGGTCAAGGGGGGTTGGGGTTGGGGTTGAAGGGGGAGAGTGAACTGGGAGGGAGGGAGCAGTGTCATGTCCGCGGCGCGGCGCCGTGACCACGACACGACATATAACAACATGGCACAGGAGGTGGCCGTCGTTGCGTTTCGCGGCACTGAGGTTGATTTTTTTTTTGAAAGGGGAAAATGAGGTCGCCAAGGCTGATCAGAACGGATTGGATTTGGGCAGCGTGAGTTCTACCTCGCTCTAGTTGCTCATTTCTGCGACAGCCTCTGGCTATGCAACATGACACTTCGCCGGCGTTAGATGTTGCTTCGACAATGAGGTCCAAGAGGCAGACATAGAGACCATGATTGATGATGATGACGACGGGCCTCGCCTCACGGGCATTTGTCTTGAGTCTCGGCGGGGGGAGAGAGAGATCGGTCGCCAACGGTTTCTCGAGACCCGACCGAGGAAGAAGGCATCGAGTCGTTGGCCTAGTCGAGCTTTTTTATCAAGGGTCTTATGTTTTGCTGTATATCATCTAATTTCGAGGGACCATGAGCCATTGGCAGAAAATTAAATACTTGTACAAGAACGTGGATGTTGCCGCCTTGAAGTGATGCTCTTGAATGTCTCTAGATACTTGACGTCGACAAACGACGATGATACTGGAACTGGATAGATTTGGGTAGAAATAGGTACTCTTGCTTAACGATGTGTTGATGTATCTATACAATCAAGTCGACCAGATATATGTTTCTTCAATTACTCCGCGATAAAAGACATCGACTTGCTCAACTCCAAAACTCCATCCTCGCTCGCTCCACAACCCGGCGCTTCCCTTTCCCTTGATCATTACCAAGTTACCCCGGGCCGTATGGCTATCTATATACAGGTTTCCTCGTTAACTCCAATCCATTCCCGAAGCTCAGATGGGCTTGAACAGCAGTCCCTTCAACCCCCAAGTTCACCGTAACATACTCTGAATCATACACAGCCCTCTCGTCTCGTTCCCAGCGAGCTCTAGCTGGATGGTTCCGCCTCTACGGCCTTGAAGCCAACCTTGGCGAATAGCATGTCCATAGCCACCCACTGTCGACCGCATTTGTCGAGGTACTTGTCCACAACACCCTTGACGGTGCTGAACCGCACACGGTTGCGCTCTGCGTGAGCGAGGATCTTGTCACGATCTTCCTTGGACATATCCCCGTCTGTGGCAGTGGCCTTGGATTTCGCCTTGTCGACGTCCCACAGGCTGGCGAAGTAGAGCAGCTGATTGTAGATGGCCTTCTCCGTGTATTCGTAGCGCATGGTGCCGCGGCAATCGCGTGCTAGACCCTTGGGTCCAGGGCACCGAGTACCATAGACATTCATCTGGCGAGTGCGGTTGCCGCACTGTGAGTCGTTGCAGACCAGCCAGGCTTCGTAGTAGCGGCTTGTTTGTACTCGGATGGCATGTTCAACCTGGGCCACGATTGAGAGAGGCGGGATGACAGCGTCGCAGGAGCCGCAAAGAACACCAGATGGGGAGACCCTGTCGGGAGAGCCGGCGAGGCCTTCGAAAGTAGAATTGGTCTTGCACTTGCGGCAGCGAAGGGAGAGACGGGCACATTCTGCGAAGCGGACTTCATCAGGGATCTGTGACTCAAGGGGATGGATCTCGAAGTCGTTGCTGGAGCTGTTCTGCTGGGTCTGGATCGAGCTGTAACGACGGATGTCCAGGCCAAGCTGCTCAGCCAGTTGCGAAGTCGAGGTTCCAGTAATGTTGGCGCAGAGACGCTCGACAGGAGGGAAGATCTGCTTGCCGATATACCACTCGACATCAGGGGTCAAGCTGGTGTCGGCCTTGAGGTCGGCGGGAGCGTAGGCTCGCTTGGGAGCTGGCTCGGATCCCTTACTGTCGCCTGTGATGATGTAGGAGATAACGTCGCCCTTGCGGACCGTCTTGCCCCGTGCCATCTCTCGGAGCGCGACCTGGACCTGGGGCATGGAGTCGGCGTTGGGGTAGTCCTTGGGGCCCTTTCCGAGCTGCGTGTAGATGGTATACTTGGGGACAGGGATCGTCTGGTCTCGCATTTTACCGGCCATTTCGCGAAGGTATTCGTGAATTCGGGCAATCGCCACCTCGGTCTCTTCTCCAGACAGAATCTCGTCAAGGAGGTGTTTCGAGATCTCTTTGGAGAGCGCGCAGTACTCGCGTCGCTTCATGTCGAGACCCTTAACCTCCATCTTCTCGATAAACTTACCATCCTTCTCCACGAGGTTAATCGCAGCATACTTCTTCTTGGCTTGGAGGAGGATGCGGCGGAAGATGTTGTCGATATCGATCTCGAGGAGTCTGTACTGGTTGTTGACAGCCTTCTTAAACTCTTGGCCGACCCTGAGGGCATCGGCGACGTTGTCCACATTGGCATTGATCATGACAGAGTCGGTGTCACCGTAGATGACCTGCAGGGACCTGCCCTCGGCGAGCTCCTTGGTGCTACGGAGAATCTCACGACCCTTGAAGGTCGTAAGAATGGCTAAGGGGCGAGCATAGAATCGAGACTTGGTATAACCGAGACAGCCATACATGGAGTTTGCAGTGAGTTTCAGCGCGAGCTGCTTGATGTCCCAGGTGGCAAGTTGTTCGGGGGTCGCATGCTTGTCCTTCATGAGACTCTTGACCTGACGACGTCGGCCAACAAGAGTAGCAATTAGTTTCGGGAGAATGCCCTGATCCTGCTTCTCGGGCACGTCAGGAACGGCATCGTCGTCTCCGGCCTAGGTGATATGTTAGCAGAGGGCAAATATTTACCCAACGTCGGGGTGGCCTGGCTTACCGATGCAGTCCTGTCCACCGTTGTAAAGCAGATATTGAACTCTTGGATGATAGATGGGTAAAGAGAGTTGAAGTCCATGACGAGCACAAACTTGTCATAGAGACCCTTTTCGGGCTCAAAGACGAGACCACCCTTGTACTTGTCCTTCTTCTTCCCCCCTCCGCTTTCTTCTTCCCGCTGCTCCTCCTCGGCTCGTTGACGCCCGCGGAAGGTTTGCTTGTCGGGGCAGATATACTTGTTTCGGTGGAACTCGTGAAGAAGAATGTATTCATTCCGCTCAGCTCGCGTTCCAGTCAGAGTGCGGGCCCAAGAATTGCCTGCCAGGTTGGTGAGGACCTTTGTCAGAGGCAGCATCTGAACACCCAGGGCAAGAGCTGCAATGTAGTGGGTGTCCGCCTCCATATGTGTGATGTAGTCCATCAGACCCTGCTTCTCCTTGGCCCAGCTGTTTAGAGCAACCTCGTTGTCGAACTCTCGGCGGCGGTTATCGCCAGCGAGGTAGAGACTGCACATCTCGGTCAAACTCCAGGACTGGCACTTGAACATAACGGACTTTCCGGCATCGTTGGCGAGATCACAAAGCAGGCGGCCCGCGAGGATCTGGCGTTCGGCAAAGACGTTGCCTCCAACCTTGCCGATGGACGCCGGCCACTGACTTCTTCGGAACCTGCCTAGTCGCGACCACTGGAATACCTTCTTCTCGTGTAGTCGGTTGAGCAGAACGCTATAGTCTACACCTTCAAGCTGGTGACCGAGAATTACGTCGGGGTCAGCAACGTCAATCTGGGCCAAGAAGAAGCTCAGTACTTCTGCTTCTTGCTTCTTCAGCACGATGAGTCCACGGTTTCGCTGTCTTGCCAACTGATCGAATCCAATGGGAAACCCCTGGCCGTGCGGCCGAACCACAGTAAACGTTCGGCAGGGCAGTTTCTCTGCTGGAGTAGTATCACTCAGTGATACCTTGTCGTAGATTCTCGCACTGATAGCTAGAATCTCTTGTTTGTTGTCCTTTGCGTTGAAAGCAGTGCGGAGGGCGACACTCATGAGAGTGAGAGGGGGTGCGTCGAGGTTGTCTGAGCCTTCTAGCACGGATACCATGTTGGGATGCTCAGCTAACACCTCCAGCTTGCAATGCGAGGCGTTGCTGAGGCTGTTAAAGTCGGCATCTTCAATCTTAAGCCAACAAGGCCCCATGATATTCTTCCACAGAACGAACTGCTCAAAGAGAGCCGTGTTAGTTCCAAAAACATGTGAGTACGTCTCACCCGAATTCAGATCGAGAGGTGGCTCTATGCTTCCTATTAGCCCATGACTCAGTTAAAGGGGTGGTATAGTCCAGACTTACTTGTATAGGGATAGAAGAGCTTCATGTACTTGGCCTCCTTGGGAACGCCTGGTAGTTCAAAGGCATACTTACGATCGCATGCCTTAATCTTGTACATTTCCACCTTCATCTTGGTCATGATTCCGTCGACCTCGTCGTAGATATCCCCCATGTCGACCTCTTCACCTGTTTCTTCACCACCGCGAACTCGCTGCTGACGGGGCAGGAAGAAGAGTTTCCTCAAAATATTATCGATCTTGACAAAACAGCTGACGTATGTCCTCGTCTTCCTGTTGAACACTTTGCCAAAGAGACACAGGCTACCATTGATCTCTGTGTAGTCTGTCCAGAAGAATTTGAGGCTGCCATCCGCCTCGATGGCATCCTTGTGATCCATCTTGCCAATGACCCTAGTCTCAGCTGACGCGCTGGATACGACATTGAGACTTGCCGTAAGGGCATTCCAGGCTGAGGAGTCGACCGAGGCATCGCCCGCTTTCACGGGGGATGAGCTGACGGGAGATGGATAAGGCTCCGGCTTGAGGATCTTCTTTATAGGTCGCGAACTTCTGATGTTGATGCTAGTTCTCGCAACGGAGCCGGCATGGGTGACTTCGAGCATATCATTGTCTTCGTCCTCTTCTTCAATGGGCTCCTGTTTGATTTGAGCCTTTCTCTGAGCGACCTTGGCTGCTGGTGATGAGGGGGCGGGGTCGCTCATAGGGACATCAGCGGCCTCGAAGTCATCGTCGGCGGGAGGAATGAAGTCGTCATCGTCATATTCGACTGGCGGAGGTGGTGAAGGTAACCGTGTGTCGACAACCTTCTTCTTCTTGGACATGGGCTCGGGAGCGGGTGATAGGGCTCTCGCCTTGCGACGGTCACCAGACCTTTCGATTCTTGAGATGCGAGGGGCGGGGACGGGAATGGTATTATCAACCTCGCCGAGCAGATCGGCAAGGAAGTCATCGTCAGCTTTGGTCTTGACCACCTACGAGGGCGAGTTAGTTGGCTCTGTTGTATAGACTAAGAGACCTGACCCGAGGTTACCTTGGTCTTGGGTTGTGTCTTGCCAACGCCCTTGGTAAAATATTCGCTAATGTCTCGATCGTTGGCATCTCGCTTTTCTTGTTCCTCCTGACGGCTCTTCTTGGCTGTGTGGTTTAGTTAGCTACACCAATGGAGAGTGTTGATAGAGACAGGTAGTCCGATAGGACTTACCAGCTTTGCTAGGTCGACCGCGGACCACTCTGTCGTCTTCGCTTTCGGAATCGTAGGCCTGGACACGATCCCACTCTTCACGGCCATCATCCGCATAACCCTCGCCGTTGTCGTCAACAACGAAGTCGTCCTGGTCTAGTCGGTCTCGAACGATCTTCTTGTATCCCGCCTCGTCAACCTCATCGTACAGGTTGTTGACATCCTCGACTTGGTAGGTATCAAATGCCTTCTTGCCAGACTTGCGAAGGGCTCGAAGCTCAGCGAGCTTAGCCCTGTGGTTGGCCTTGGACATGGTAAATTATTGGTCTTTAGAGCGATCGCATATCAGGGGAGGGTTGAAGGCTGGATAGCGGGTATCGTAAAGGCGTTGGTTGGCGTATGGGACTCTATCCGTCAAGTTCACCTTGGAGGGGACAATGTCTCAATCCGGGGGTCAAGATAGTTGGCGAGGTGAAAGTGGAGGCACCTGGGTTCCCTGGTAACGGCCATCGAAAAGTGCCCCCGGCCATGGTGAGACGCGTTACGACGCGCGGGAGAGACTCGCGTTTCTCGTGTCGCAAGTGGGGCCCTTAAAGTGCTTTGAGGGTGTGGCGGTGCACGCACGGACGACAAGTACCGCTAGATACTCCGCACTGTGATACTTTATGAGCAATGCATAAAAACGAGTCATCACGGTGGTCTCCCCTGTCATTGGCCGAAGACGCGTGCTAGCTGAAGTACCTCTTTACGCGAAGTGTTGGTGTGGAAGCGACGTGAGTTAGAGGATGGCAGTAATTACTTCCCTGTCTACGGAGTAGGTAGTAGAACATTTCCCAAGTCTTTGGAGATGTGACACTTTTAGGCACTCCGTACTCCGTACATAGGTACGCTTATCTAAAGTATTATGAAAGTATTCATTCCATCTTTCTTGCCTTCCATGTGCTCCATGGCAGGTACCCCCTGAGTAAGCCATCTAACACGGCAAGAAGCTCTCTCAACCTACCTATACTCTGTCAAGTACCTACCTAGTCAACCGACTCACTCGACAACCTCAACTCAACTTTCATTCTCAACAACAGTTTTCGGCTCTTCTTATACGTCGCTCCGTCGTCATTAAACATTTCGGACCCGGCACACTTATTCATCGGGCGTCTCTACTAGTCATCCCTAGCAACATGCTCAGTAATAAACGCAGCAAGAGGCACAACCCTCGATTGTGGCCTCGATCCAAGATTAACAACTAGAAGTTATCCAAGTCTCATGGTCCCAACTCTCATGCTCTAGATGACCACGACACCGAAACCAACTCGATGCATTATCATCAAAGCTCGGCATTTGAGTCTTCGCCCGGTTCACGTCGTCGGATGTGGCTGCCGTCGAGGCTACGGAAGACGATCTCCCCACACAGAACAAAGAATTCGACTCGACAAATCGCCTTGGACTCCCGGATCCCGACAGAGGTCTCATTTCCGGGACTAAAATGCTTGGAAATCGGTAAGCCATTCTATCTATCCAAGGGCCACCATAGTTTTCTCTCACCGTTGTCTAACTCGACTACAGATGAGTCGAGGTTGTCGACGTTACGTCGCCGCAAGAGTCTCAGCGATGCCTTTTACCATGTCAGAGAAAGATGGATGCGAGATCGAGGCTCCGGAAGCGACAGCACGGTAGTGCAGCTGAGTTCTAGAAGCACAGAAGATGAAGCTCCAGAGATGACTGAAGAGGACCCTGAACTCGAACCATTCGTCTCTATCGTCAAACAGGATCCTCCACAGCTGGACATCCCATCCCATGTGCCGCGATGCAGCCTAGAGAGGACCTCCACATTCCGTGAGTACATCGAAAAGGCCGTCAGCGAAATCAACATCAAGTACGGTTCTGTCCAGTCCTTGCCAGCACCCAGGGTCCGCGGTCGCCTGCCCTCATGGCAAAAGACAAATCCACCAAACCGTCGTCCTACGCCAGTCCCACCCAGAAGTCCCTATCAACTTCGTCGCTGGGCTGGACATAGGAAACCTTTGACTCTATCTGAAGTTGCAGTACCTGATGCTGGGAGCGGGCCAATTTGTCCATCGTGCGCATCGTCAGCTTGTTGTCGAAGGAAGACGAAGACAGGTATTCCGGCAAATCAGATCGACAGTATCCTAGAACGGACACTTCATTTGAGAGACCCTCCCGAAGTATTCCAGGCCGTGAAAGTCACCACAGCCACATCCACTATCTCGTCACGGTCCAGTTCGATTACCACTCTTGAACTCCAACATAACATCCTATCAGGTTCACAAGACTGGCCCACGGCTACCCTCTCTGAGGCCGGCTCCGAATCTTCCCTCTCGGTGAAGAGTCACGTTCAAAGAATCGACAGTGCGGATGGTTTATCAGAAATACAGGAAATCCTCTTATCTCGCAGGAGGCTCTTCGATCGAAAGACCTCCATTGAGACCGTGGAATCAAAATGTGACTCAATTATTACGTCCATCTCCGCCCACAAGGCTAGGGATGGTAGCATTGTTAGCTTGTAATGGGTGCTGCGCTCAGGTAGAAGAAGTCGTCCCTTGTTTGTTGTTTGTTCAGCCTGAGATCAAGGGGCAAGAGCCGAAGACCGGGGTTATCAAGAGGTTACACACTAGAGCATCCAATTTTGCCCTTTGAGTTGTGGGCTTCGTACTGAAACGACTACACGACAACGCAAAGAGCATATAGGTTTAGTAAAGAATAGACCTGGGAGATGAATACGTGTTGTTACAGTGTCTAGTATAGATGCCCAGCCAATAGATAGTACGGAATAGACTGCGAAGTGCCGCTTCCGCCCAAGTCCACCCTCCCCCCATTTTTGATTGCCCCTAGTAGTATACAAAGGTCTGTCATGACCTGTGACCCAATCTCCTATCTCACAAACATGGATCCCTAGAGAACTCTAGTCCCTCCAAACGTGCATCATGATCGACATACACCGCAAGTATCATACATTTGGTCTTCACCATTCGATAGGAACCCCTCCCGGGGGAGTGTCGCGAACCTTTGTAGCGGAAGACTCCTCTCGTTCCGTACGGTCGCCCCAACGACCACCCTGTCCTCGCTCTCGCCCCCTCCGCTCGCCATCCTCTCTCCACCGAGCTCCCTGCTCGAATCTTCCCTCGGATCCTCGGTCAGGTCGTCGTTCAAACCGACGGTCAGGTCTCCCCTCAGATCCCCGTTCAAACCGACGGCCAGGTTTCCCCTCGAATCCTCGGTCGGGTCCTCGTTCAAACCGACGGTCAAGTTCTCGCTCGCGCCTCGGCTGACCAGCCAGTCTAGTGTCCCAGACAAGACTACCTGTGACATCGTCATCGTACTCAGACATGTCCTGCTCAGCGGTGCCGCGGCCCTTGGACTTGCGCAAGTTGGGCTCGAGCTCCTCACGGTTGGAGAAGAAGGTCTGGATCTCGCGGTTGATGCGGGCACCGACGGGACGGATCTTCTCGAGGTCCTCCTTGGGAACCATCTCCTGCTGGATGATCTTGTTGAAGGAGCCGTACATGATGCGGGCGAGGGCGATGACTTCGCGCTTGTCGTTGTACAAAATGCCCTTGTCCTTGTCCGTGCTGGCCGAGACCTCCTTGAAGTAGTGGTTGTGCAGCTTGAGGTATGGCTGCCACATTTTAGAGAGGGCGTCTGCGATCTGCATGCCGTAGTCACGCTTTGAGGCCTCGACATCGCCGGCACGGGCGCGGGCGCGGAAGTGGTAGTGGCTGACAAGGGAGACGCGCAGGTACAGGCGCATGGTGTGAGGGTCGGGGAGCTTGAGCCTCGCCGTCATGGAGTCAAGGGCGCGGTTGGCGTTCTTGATGACGTTGGGGTTGATGTTGTCGCGGACGCAGGCCTCCATGGCGATGCGGTAGAAGCGCGGGTTGACGTATGTGTCAGGGACGATCTCGAGGACCTCGGATGCGTTGCGGGAGGCCTTGGCCAGCTTAAGCATGCCGAACATGCGCATCCAAGCGTCCATGTCCGGGGTGATCTTGTGTTGGAGGACCAGGAGATTCCAATACCTAATACCACAGCTGCTAAGCTTGGAGGACATGAGGGTGGTGAGCACGAGGGCCAGGGTGTTTCGATCAGGAGACACAAACTGGCCTCTACCTCTGCGTGCTAGCTGGGCTGACTCAGGGACCGCTATTTCAGCTGCGGACTCGGCATCGTTCTTCTTGGATAGGTTGGGGATGTTCATGGTCTGCTCGAGGAGGTCGAGAATCTCACGCCTCTGGACACGTACAGGGTTGAGCAGAAGCAGGCGACCCATGGCGCAGACCAACTCTTCATCAATGGGGAGACGCCCCTGGCGCCACTTGAGGATAGCCTCCTCCCAGACAGCTTTACCTCGTCGAATAGCCTTCTCAAGGTTGGCATCATGTTGCTCCTCCGGCAAGTCCTTGACCTCGTCCATGGCATGATGCCGGAGGGCGTTGATGATGGTCGTGTAAGTGTATGCAGTGGGCGCGCGAGTCGTTTCATTGATGGTATCGACGATCGAAAACAAGGAGTCCAGGTCGCCTGCTTTGCCGCAGACGTTTAGCACAGCGTTGAGATGAATCGAATTGGGCTCTAGCCGGCTGTCCTTGAGGAGCTTCTGGTAATGCTTTACAGCCTCGGACACGGCGAGCTTGGGGTGCTCCGACTTGGCGAATCCACGGAACATGACGGTGTAGGTCTGCGCGTTGGGCAGTTGCGCACGCTTTTTCATCTACATTGGAGTTAGTCGAGAGTTCAATGACAGGATTTCATGCGCAAAAGCATCAATGGACTATGCAAGATACTCACCTCATTGTAGATCTTAAGGGCCTTCCGCAATTGTTGCTTCTCCAGCTGGTAGCCGATCAGATGGTTCCAGGAAACGACGAGTTGCTGGTTCCTACTAGCGGTCTGTGTCAAGAGCAGGGCCTCGTCGTATCGATCTTTGGCCAGTGCCTTCTCAACATATTGGGCGATCTTCCATGGGTCGCTCAGGTATTGCAGCTGCTTCTTTACAGCCCGTTGGAGCTTCTCTTTCGCCTTCGCTGTTGAGACTGTCTCTTCCTCGGGTTCTGCATCTAGAGTCCTGGGAGCATCTTCCGATGTCTTGGGCGATGTGTCCCGTGATTTATGAGCCGGCACGGCTGGCGATCTTTTGGTCGATGTGCCTAGCGATGTCGAGTTCGTCGCCGTCGCCGTCGTTAAAGTTACAAAGTTCCGCTGAATCTGCCGTAAGGAACGGGCCTGGAGGAGTGCAGCTGTCTCCAAAGCTGGCTTCGGCTGTGGCATGAGCTGGATCGCCCTGCGCAGGCATGCGCCGCAGGCCAATATGCCCTCGGCCATGATGAGGAGGTTGTCGAGGTGAAGTGGTTGACCGCAATGCTGGGGGACCACCCTCGATGTTCACACGGAAATCAAAAATTCAAGGCCGCTATCTTATCAAACTTGGCGTCCAGAGATACGTCCCGACGCGCTTAAAACCCAGTGCTAACTAAGCGCCAGTGACCCTGGTAGCCGCGCGGGGCAGACATTGATGGATGCCTGGTCGTATTTGTTGCCGCCACTCAAGTTTCAAGGTACCGAGGAAGTACCTGCCACCGTCGAGGTCCCGAGTCGTCCGCAATCTCGCAACCGCCCATCTCCAGCAACGCTCGAAACCTACACTGTCCGTCTACCTAGGTATTTAAGAAATAGCCCTAAATTACCTGGTATCGTTCAAAGAGGACCTTGCTTCTTCTTTTTTTTTTCTTTTTTTTTTTTCTTATCTCCATGGTGCTTCTTAATAAAGTCCACTCTTACGTGCACCTATGGCGGGACGAATGACAAAGTCAAAACACAACTTTGAAGAAAGCCACGTGACTCTTCAACCTTCCTTGTCACCTCTCTGGCGCCTTAAAAT